>JAULBZ010001723.1:0-20982 GCA_032360805.1 Neoturris breviconis | reverse complement strand
AATAAACGCCCCCTTCTTTTAAACGCCCCCTCGATTAAACGCCTCCTCTGCAAATGAAAATATTTAATAAACGCCCCAGGCGTTTAATCGAAGCATTACGGTATATGCAACGATAACTGTAGCTAAATATTGTCAGTAACTGAACACTAATATTACTGACAATAAGTTCCAGCAGAAAAAACAAATCCGGAGGACGGGTGGTCGAATCAAATTAAAAATATGAAAGCTGGTAGAGAACACGTGCACGAGGTCACGTTTACTAAGCATCACATCGCGACGTGTAATCAACGTCAAAAATACGTCAATTTGACGTCTCCACATCAAAACAACGTCTTTTCGATGTTAAAAGACATAACATGCAATATTCTTACTCTGTCCGGAAACCCAGAATTCGCAAGAATCTGTTCCTTTTATCCCCTTGAAAAATTCTTTTGAAAATGTCAAAACGATTGGGTCTGTCAGATTTGCAATTGTTGTTTCTGCTACAGTTACTGCAAACACATTACTCTGGACATATCTTGTCAGGTCGCCCTGTCCAGTATTTTTAAGCAGTTCGGCTTTGCTTTGAAACAATGAATTTTTTCGATAGAAATACGAGTACACAGGCCTCGTATTATTTGAAAATGCTTCCGATGGAATTTTAATCGAATTAACTATAGTTGGTGGGATTGAAGATGTATTTGTTGTCAATTTTATTAATGCTTTTCCATTATTTCGTTGATATGAGTAAATGGTGATATCAGAAGGTGCAACCAAGTCAATATAAAACGCAACGTTTTCAAAATTAACAGTGATCGGTCCTGGAACTAATCCAGATGACATAATAGTTGCGATATAATCAGCTATCAAATCTAAATTTTGCAATATAACTGTTGATGAATTTCCACCAATTTCAGCACGAGCAATAATAGAGATGTCTGCATCGAGAAGGTTATTGATTGTTTCTGCTACATTATCGAGTATCTGTATCCATTAAAAAGAAATAAAATGTAGTAAAAACGCAATTCAATTGAGAGATCTACAGAAGATAAAAGACGTCGGTTTAATGTCAAAATAGCGTCAATATGTGAATGCGACATGATGTACCTACTGAAGCGTTTTCACATAGTGAAATGTATTCCGTTATTTATTCTTTCCCAATGGGCATGGTTGGACTCCCTTTGTAACTCCGCATGGCACTTTGACATAACAATATATTTTGTTGATGCTTCTTCAAACAATAGCGCGCTAAATTTAGACCCAAACGACATGATTGGTAGAGATCATGAATGTTAATAGTTATAGGAGCTTATGTATTTATAGAAATCAGGAAACATTATCCATATGTGAAAACAAAAAAAAATCCATCAAAGGATATTACCCTCTGAAGTATGTTAATCCCCATAACATTATTAAATATTAAGGCAGGGCCAACTAGCCTCCTCCCTGATAGTTTTAAAAAAGTCTCTGCTAGAAAAGGTTAAAACTAGTGTAGTAAGTAATTCTAAGGGATTCGGGCTAAGATTAGAGAATAACCCAGTGGGTAAACCTTGTTCAAAGTCTTTTTCGAAGTATACAGTGACATTGCTAGAACAACGTCTTCAACCTTGTTCTATTGCATTTACTGCTGACTTTGAGCAATACGATACCTTATTCAATTTTTCTCCATTTGTTAAGACATCTTTTAAGTTTTTCGTGATGGTATCGATAATATCAGAAATATATGTAACATCTTGGTGTGTCGTGATAACTGAACCATTGGTAATAATTGAACTAAGATTAGATGCTATTTCAGTCACTGTTCCACAATCCTTTTTAATTGTGGGAGGTTTGCACACTTTCACCTATTGGTTAGAAAAGAAATTCACAATGAACACGGGCATCCTATCAATGTTTCACGAATTTCTTGTCCAAGACGACAAAAGAATTGATGTTCTTGTCACAAAGACAAATGTTGACCTGTCGTTTATATATTTTAGTGAGGTCCAGAAAATAGGTGAAATATTTGAAAATAGATAAATGAGATTTTGTTAACAACAGTAACTTTGGTTACTTAGAGAGAGGCTTGGGAACGAGGTTTTATATGTCAACAAGGTTAAATGAAATAATCAAGTACAAACTCACTTCACTAAGAGAGATTAAGTCATTTGTAGCACGTGATTTGGCGGGACAAGGACCCAAAAAGTTATTGGTGGACCAAGTTGGACCAGTTTCAAGATCTGTGTTGCATGTTCGAAGACTTTGAATATTGTCATTGTATGTACACCGTTGTTCGACATTAGAACCAGCTGAAGAGCCTGTATCTTCTGAACGCAATGCAAGCGTAACGTTATAAGTGTAAATACCCTTAAATGGTTTTTCTCCAAATACATCTTTATCACAACAATCTAAAAAGTTTCATTTGTAAACGATTATAGTGTTCCTCGTAAACAAATAACTCCTCCACAATGATTATTTGCTCTTATATCGAGCAAACTAACAATTGATTGGTTTCAAAGAACTTCTGTTCTACCATATAAGGTATCTAATAAACCTTAACCCTATTCAGGCCGGGCCTTTTGGGGGCTCCGTAAATCCGGGAAGGGGGGCAAGAATAGCCTCCCTCCCTTCAAAACCTCTGAGTGTTAAAACATTCCAGAAAGTTAAGTCAACACATAATTCACATTTTAGCATTATTATTTTTCATGTATTTCATTATTTTTCATAACTTATGATGACGTCATCATATATACCAAATAAGAAGGATTGTTTTGAATATATTTTTACCCCCTGTCAAAAATATGACTGCTTGGGGAAAATTATCCTTAGTTACCAGAAAATAATTTTTTGAAAATGGTCCTAGAAAAGTCCCAAAATTTCTAGTCATATAAGCCATTCGTTCAAAAGTTATGAAAATAAATATGAGAGGGAAAGGGGGGTGCGCTGGGGGGGGGGGGGGGGGGGGGGGGGGGGAACGGGGGTTGAAAGAGCCCCACCCCCCCCCCCCCCTCCAGGGTTAAAAGACGCGTCGTTTTTCTTTTGACGTTAATTGGACGTCACGAGTGTAGGGGGTGGTTCATAGAAGGATCACTACATTATTAAAGTATGAAAATAGTTTAATACAGAATAAACACTAATATTACCATATATGGATTGTATGTTACCATATATTGAGTGTATCTTACCATATATGGAGTGTATATTACCATATATGGTGTGTATATTACCATACCATACATGGAGTAACACGGAACCACACACGGCAGTTTTTTACGTTCTTAGAAAAATAAATGTAATAATAACCAATTGTTGTTTATGCAAGTGAGTTAACCCAGGGCACAACCTTACCTCGATTGCAGGGTTTTGTCATAATAACGGAGCCTGGTTACGAGGTTGGACATACCTAAGCTATTTACTTGCACTGAAGTTACAGCCAACGCGTCTGTAGGTGAAACTATTAAATTTTTTAATGATTCACAATACGTCATTCGTTCTTCATCTGTTACATTTGCATACTTAACACGTGTATTTGCAATCACACTACCAGCACTAAAAATCAAGATAACATCTCATAACTACCTAGCATGTTGTCCACAGTATGGTCGAACTACCTACTAGAATTAAGAACGGAATTTATTAGGTATTATCTTAAAAGTTCATACCAAAAGGTAGAATTAAAATGTAACGCTCAGCCACGATAGAATAAAAATGTAACGCTCAGCCACGATAGGATTAAAATGGTATGTTCACCTATTCACCCACGGTAGAAAAAAGCTACACAGAATGATGTAAACATGTATACCTGAATGAAATAACTTCCACATGTTGTGTTCCTTTCCTATTGCCAATATTTTTCAAAGCTTCTTCCATCTAGATATACAAAACACAGTGTTTACTGAATAAGATCAAGCAATCAAATATTCAAATAAATCATGTTAGGTTTATTTTCATCGTTGCGAAATCTAAAAGATTATATTATATTGGTAGAAATTGACGTCACATGAGCCAATAGAATGTCTTCTTTTGGTTTTTACGACCTAACGGAAATCAACCTTCATGACACACCAAGGTGAGGTGGTCATAATTTCCTACAGTCACATAAATAAAATTACTGCTATACTAGGGTTTACTGGCTAACCCTAATACTAGGATTTACTAACTAACCCTAATACTAGGATTTACTGACTAACCCTAATACTAGGGTTTACCGATTAACCCTAATACTAGGGTTTACTGATTAACCGTAAACACTAGGATTTACTGAATAACCCTAATACTAGGGTTTACTGATTAACCTTAATACTAGGGTTTACTAACTAACCCTAATACTAGGGTTTACTGACTAACCTTAATACTAGAGTTTCCTGACTAGGCCTAATACTAGAGTTTACTGACTAGCTCTAATACTAGGGTTTACTGACTTGCCATTATATAAGGGTTTACTGACTAGGCCTAATACTAAGGTTTACTGACTAGGCCTAATACTAGGGTTTCCTGATTATCCCTAATACTAGAGTTTCCTGATTATCCCTAATACTAGAGTTTACTGACTAGCTCTAATACTAGAGTTCACTGACTTGCCATTATATAAGGGTTTACTGATTAGCCTTAATACTAGGTTTTACTGACTCTCTATTAAACTCAGCAAAAGGGTTAGGGTTAGGGTTATTGATAGGTTATTTATTAAAACAAAACTAAATGATAGCCTTAAACAAGATTGGTGCAATGGTGTTTTACATTACACTATGTTTTAATACAAAATTGTGACGGTAACTATCTGAGGAGGAGAAGCCTGATTTGATTTTGCAGTGTGTGTGTTTTTAATGTTTTTAATATTTACATACCTGCGTTTCTATTTTTGCTTTGAGATCTTTAAACTCAGTAGAATCGGGATTTAATAGCACTGGATTCCAAACTTGAGCGATTTTTACGATCACTTTTGTGTCTGAAACATCTGAAAATTGAAGTTAATTGAATCTGTTTATTACAACGCAAGAAACAATCGAACACACAGAGCTATATATTGTTATCGTTTACATATCCCTGTCCCTATACCCGAAATATCTAGAAACCCAGCTTTAAAAATAAAACACGATCACACTAATAATGCAGCATCACCTTGTTTCTCATCTTTCTTACATGTTTTTGTCATTGTACGAATAATCAATTGCAATGACTCGTTATTCTCCTCTGCAAACAATGGAGGAGGTTCTTTTATGGTTTCGCGCTGAAGAAACCACACAACCAGATGAACCACTATATTGTCCCGCGCCTATTATCCTATTTCATCCAAATCATATCCACCAGTCAAGCAGTTCGCGAAGAAAAATGGTAGCTATTAAAAAAAGTAGCTATTAACACTTACTTTTAAATTGTATATTAACTCGATTCGATTTTAATCCATTCGTCATGACACTTGGAATAAATATAACACACTGATAATAACCTTGAGTTGATAAATCAGAGACAGGAAAGTTAAGGTTGCCAAATGAGGTCGTTCCCTTACTAAATGACACAGTGGCGTTGATTTTTTTAATTCCGTCTTTTAACCAATAGCAATGCTCATTCTTTAATGCAAACGGTGTTGAAAGCCTACATCCATTTATCGTCACACTATCACCTACACCAATTGATTTTCCAAAGTAAGAAGGATGTCCTAAGAAGGATGATGGTGCTAAAGGGAAATCAAAAGCAATTGAATCGTTGGATAAAAAGAATTGTACACGTGGTCACGTGGTTAGGGTTGTAATATTGGCGGTTTTTAATCTATGTGCTATCGAATAGAAAACATGTGACTTCACGCACATATAATATATTTTTATTGTTTCCTCTGTGTTATTCTATTGGTTCAAAATTCAAAACATAAATACACGTTATCAACGCTCAACATGAAGGTAAATAATCGCTGTGGAGGAGAGATATTTGAGCATAGCTTTTAAGCTTTTTTGCGATCTTAAACATAGCTTCAGAATTTGTAGCCTGAAGTTATGCTTAAAAATTACACTTCTATTCTTGTTTCAACTACACGTTATAGATTTGTTTAATTTAATCACTTACGGTTCGCATTATCAAATCTTTCTTGTACCCCCTATACACCAAAATGTCGCACTTGTATGAAACCTTCCATGACTTTTCTATATATTTTTAAATTTTGATGGCGCATATGACCTCTTCAATAGGTTAACCTACCTAGACTGGATTTTTAAATCCCTTTGTCATCATGCTTTGTAGGATTATATTATATAAACAATCATACATGAAATAATTTTGTCAGCATTTTTCCGATGACGTCATCATTTCTGTAGTGGTCATTGCAATTTTGGGAGAGCCTTTAATATTTTTTCTACAAATTTCTCCTTGTTAAGGGAAGATAATGAATACTGTTTGAAACACTAATCTGCTATCAGAATAATTTATACTTGATTTCGTCTATTTATCCCTTCCTGGAAAGCCACGAGGCGCCAAAATCTTAACATTTTAGAATTTACTTTAGGTGGTTTCAAAAAAGGCCAATAGAATAACTACGAAATTATGCTGATATTTTCATGAAAATTTCATGTTTCAAATTGATAAATACTAAAAGTCATCAAGAGGATAGCGCTTATAGAAAAACATTACGCTTAATCCATTGTAGCTACTTGTCTTAACTAGCTTAAAACTACACTTGTGCCAGTGAACTTCCAAGAATTTGTATTTATTGAAAACTGTAAACATTACGCCGTCATATAAAAATACGATGTATGGCTTCAAAGTTACACAGTTAGTTGCCACAATGGGATAAATTTACCTAAAACTTTCTGCATGGCAACAAACACATACCTTGAATAGATACAATTACTTTTTCGTTGGATACAACTTCTCGTAGCATTGTTTCGTTGTTAAAAATAGCACATTGTATTGTTTGTCCAATCATATCGTAACTCGTAATTATGAATGATGGGAACGTATAGTTTAGAGGAGCATTAGGATCCAATCCTCTTCGTTTTCGCGATAATGTTCTCTCTATTGGAAAACCATCATCGACTATTGGAATTGGCACTCTTTTTGTTCCGTTGAATAACAGATACGTAGTTAAATCTGTCACAGGGAATATACTTCGAGCCGTATATTTACAACCATGTATCACAAGGTGTTCCTTCCGCGGTCCTTGTACAAATACCACATCCAATGCTAAAATAAGAAATGTATTATCTCTTCCCTGCCGAAACGGGACATCAAGACCTGCTCGACGTTGACGCTATGTTGACGCTATGTACTCAGTACCTCTGCTATATCTTTCACAAGGGTATTGATAACAAAAACAATTCATTCTCTTCTTCAGATGTTTGATGTGGGTAAAGGGAGGAGAGCAAATGGTCGCTGTGAGGGATGCTTCATTTAAAGGAAAATTAATGAAATTATGGAGATATTTAGGTAGCCAAGATCAGATCTTCAAATGGACTGTTTCTTCGTCATTGCAAGGTGTTTGTTGTTATCAAACTAAGAGCAAGCAATAACTGTGGATCATATATTCAACAGTGCTTATGTACTCTTATTTCGACTCAATACTCTCCAGCGTCCCTTACCTCTTACATTAACATTCACTCCACTAGATTCAACTGGATTCATAATTCCCTTAACGTGTATTCCACATTTGTACACTCCTTCATCCGATAGAGCTGCAGAGCGTAATGTTGCTGCAAATCTATTCATGACAAATTCATTTGAAACTTTAGCAACTGAACCCGGAATCTTCTGTGTATTACCATTGTATTCTTTTATCCAATACACTTCTTCGCTATTCAACGGAACGGACGCATTTATTTTGCACCCAGCTATGGAAAACGGCTGACCAGCATATACATCAATATTTTTGGGAATTGGTTCACTCAGTAATGACGGTACTATAAAAATAATAAATGTTGCTATTATTATTACTATTATTATTATTATTGTTATTATTAAAGGATCAAAACACCAGATCCTTCACTCATAACTAGTTATTGAAACTAAAAAAGTACGACATTTTGATGTATTACTGCTGGGCGGTACACATACATATTGTTCGTAGGTTAGAAGTATTTAGTAGAGGTTTCACCATACGACTATGCTTACTGATAACAATTGTTAATATTACTCACCATAAAAGTTTGTAGGATTAGATACATTTGATTTGACTTCATTGCGCATGCGTTTTGGATCAAATACAACACATTGATAAGTCCCTGCTTCTGCATAGCTCGCAATAGGATAATTATTGAAAAAATGATTATTTTTCCACCCTGATGCTTGTGCTCCAATTTTTTTTGTACTGTTCAAAAGAAAGTAAACTGATCCATCGAAGTTAGAAGTTAAACGGTCATATACTACAGTAGTATAGAATTTGCACTCTTGTACAGCTATTGCTTGTATTTCTGGGTGATATTCGATGACAGGTGTAGATGTAAAATTAACATATATTTCTAAAAAAGGAATTAAAATTATATCAAATCCTATGCCATATATCATCGACACTCATTTCCACAAAATATAATCGGTGTAACGGTTATTTGACATTTTTTCAACGTCATGATCCCTATAGGCGGAAGCTTACCACTGAGACTGTTATCATCAAATAAAAATTATCGAGTACTATGTGTATCGAATATTATCGTCCCGTATACGCACCGTGTGTATCGAATATTATCGGCCCGTATACGCACCGTGTGTAAACTATAAAATACTATCGTCCAGTATATGCACCGTGTGTAAACTGTTTTACATAGTTTTATGTAGACACAATCTAACAAAGTCTATATACGACAGTCTATATACGACAAACACAGTCTATATACAACAAAAACAGTCTATATACAACAAACACAGTCTATATACGACAAACACAGTCTTTCATGTTACCTACCATTTACAGTTAGTTTCTTTTCGCCTGATAATATTATTTTACCAATAGATATAGCGCATTGATAATTCCCAGCATCTTGAAGATAAACGGTGTCAAAAACTAAAGGTAGAAACGTATTATCTCCTGCTGTATCTAATGTGGCATTACGAAATATTTTTCCGTCTTTATACCATTGTATTTGTCCAGGTACCAGCGGTATGGGAGCTATGACGCTACATCCGAGTATAGAATATTTAGTCGTGCCAGCAGTTGTGCTTAGTTCAACTGGTGATAAACTACTGAAGGTAGGATCTAAAATATTAAATATTATGAAAAATTATCCCAACGTGAAGGTGATTTCAAATATTTCAGAAATGACAGCTATGTGATGATACTGTGGAGATTTTACAGGCTAATCAATATTTTAAACAAATGACGGTGACCTCCATACGGTACACTTGTGAATTATGTGATGCCTGACAGTCATCTTCTAGACATTAAAACAATGTCTTTTCGACGTTGATTAAACGTGCAGTACAGCGTAAAAGAGTAGCGAATAGACAAGCCCATATAAGGAAGTTATAGGGGACCGTACGGTAGTCTCTTACACAATATGTTAGCCAGTTATACGTACTAATAATAACAATGATTTCTGTTGATAAAACAGGTGCCGACATTCTTGATTTGTCGTATATACCGCATCGCAAATATCCGAAGTGTTCATATTTTGTAATTGAATAATTAGGAAAAGAGAATGTAACCAAGTTAGGATCAGCATTTCTTCGAAATCGACCTTCTTCTAGGAATGGGATGTTAATTTTAACAGTATCATTCACCAATAGATATAGATAACTCCTCAGATTAACAGGCGAACTATATGCACATCCATAGACAGTTGTATAATCAGATCTGGGACCACTTGTAAATTCAGGCTGAAGATCTATAACACAACAAAGTAAACGTATGATTACAGTAGCCCGATTTCAGTCTCGGTAGCTAGACTGAGGCTCAGGCTAACAACCATCGGTGCCATCACTATTTATCAGTGATAGTCAAAATGAATAATCACCACGGAGGAGTGAATTTTGAACGTAGCTTCCGGCTACATTGCCTAAAGCTATACTCCAAATCACTCCTCCACGGCGATTATTTACACTCATTTCGATCTCTGATCAGTTTTCGGAGACCTTCCGTCTGGTAAAGGATTTCTACACCAGGAGGACGCCAATACCTAAATATAGTCTCCGTTGGTAAGGGGTGATCGTTTTGTAGAGCTCTGTTGTTGCAAGGTTTTTAAAAGAACTAAAAACATTATAGGCTGAAATTTGAGCAAAAGTTTTAAGACATGCTTAGACTGAAATTCCTATGTTTAAAAACATTATTTTAAATGAAATGTAAACTGGAAATCTCTTTATTTCTGCATCATCAAGAACATCAATATCATCCGAGAATGCTCGATTATTATAAAACACTCCCTTAAGAAATTTATTTGCATATTACTGTTTTTGTCTTGTTTCGTTTTTCCGGGGCTAACATTTTTATTTTAAGGGGGTAATACATGGCATTTATGTTATGTGGTTAATTTTGCACGATTTTACTATGACGTCATTTTATAATTTACATACCAGGATGTGTATTTTGCAGACCAGAACACCCAGGAACTTTATGACGTCCTATGGACAGGTATGACGTCATGCACCAAATATTTTATTGGATATTTTTTATTTTTTGGACAAAACTGCTATTAGTTTAGGAATTATGGAGGGGAGGGCATGATGGTTCTCCAGTCTTTCCAAGAGCCAAAAGTCTAAGAAAATAATCAAGAACATAAGCAATAGGCACAACGACTGTAAAAAAACGTGTATTGTTTATGGTTTGTATTAAATCCGTAACTTTGGATTCGCATGACGTCAAAACAACTTCGGAACGCCGTTGATCTGACATTGAGATAGTAGAACTCACCTAAGCACTGTTCATAGTATACGTTGTAGAAAGATCTATCTTCTTTACATTGAATGCTTGCTGATGAACGTTTCTGCTTCCATACTTTATAACGATCTAAACAAACGCTAGTTTCACATTCATGCCACCCGTTTGCAACCAATATCATCGCATCTTCTGGCGATGTTGTGTTGAGTGTTATCAAAGCGTTGTTCGTATCCACTTCATATATTTTAAGTTTCACTGTTTTAATTTTATTAAAGTCAAACGAGAATCCGGTGAATGGCATGTAGTGATAATACTGATTTGGAAACCGTTGCAGAATATAACGACTGCTACTTGTATTCGAGTTAGCGATAACATCAACTTGTAACTTCACGGCACCTTTTGGAATTATGGCGTCGTGGATCTTAAATCCAAGGATACGTTTAATTCCATTCACAGAAAATGCGTTATCAGAACCAGACATGGTGGTCATAATAACTGTACTACATTGGCCGTCGACACCAGTGATGTTCTGATATGCTTCACTTGTCGGATAACAGTTATCAGTAATGGTAACGTGCAGCATAACGTCCTTTGTACGATATGGAAAAGCAATGTTTTCAACCCGAATCGTTATATTATACTTATCACCGTTGATACCTTCAAATGGACTTGTCGTGTAGAGATCTCCATTATTTTTATCCATACAAAAGTATTTACTTGGCCCAAAATTGGGTGGTCGACTACATGCAACTGGTGTTCTTACACTTACGGTGCCGGTACTACTATCGCGACCACTGACACTCTGTATACGGTACTTGAGATTAGCTATATTCTCCACATAATCACCAGTAGAAATTTTAACCATACTTGGAACTGGATAATCTAACGGTATCGTATTTTTTGTTACTTTCGGTAATTGATTCGCTGAAAAACAATTACATAATTAGACAATCGTATATGTATGAGTGCGCATGCGCAGGAGAATAATTTAATGATCTTTGATCGTTGATTTCCACCGTGTACCTACTTTTAGATTTATGCGGAAACTTACATTCAACGTTATTCCTAGGGGTTTCGAAATACTGAAAAAGTTTTTAATTTTTGTGAAAAAGAACCTTGTGGTTAGTTCTTTACATATTGAACATCCAGTTGCAAACTTGTTCAAAGTTCACAATAAGGGCGCTAGAACAACATGGAAGACCAGTAAGGGCGCTATAACAACATGGAAGACCAGAGAGCGCTATAATTATGCACATTTGACGTCTTCTCTTAAGTCGATCCACTAGGCGAAAAATTCCGTCTGAAAGCCAAAAGAAGACATTCTATTAATTGGTAGAAATTGATGTCACATGATGCGTGAAGTCAATTTCTGCCAATGGAATGTCTTCTTTCGGCTTTTGCAGCGGACTTTTTCACCTAGTGGAAACCGACCCTGCACACCTGTCTTTAAGCGTTGGCTAAACGAACGCAACATTTCTGTGTAGTTACATCGAATGCTGCATCAAATATTGTATTCGTTTAGTCAGCACTTTACGAACAGCATAAACTATGCATAAGTCAGAACCGAGTAAATGGACACACTCCGGTCACTTAAATAAAGGTTAATTAAATCTGTTAATGTATTCTTAGAGTGTCCATCCACAGTTCAATTATCGACCAAGATGTCATCATTGACGAGGTTTGGAAATCCCGAGTTGTGGAGCCCGAGTTGCAAATATGACGTCCCAACTCGAGTTAATTAACTTTGCAACTCGATAATTTAGACATGAGTAAAATTTTCGAGTTTTTTTAGCTCGGAAATTTTAATTGGAATACAAATTCCGAGTTGTCTCAAAAATTCTTTAAAAATCTTTTAGAAGTTTTTATTTTGAATATTTGATAATATTAAAGCAAATGAGGTTTGTGATCAAATTATTTTAAATGTTTACTGGGGAAAGATTGATTCAAATATGATTTCGAATCGGGATTTGTTTTTTTAAAATCTAATTCCAGAAATTCTGTTTGGGGTAATTTTGGTCCCAAATCTTAACTTCTTTTGTTTTGGCTGAAACGTTCGAATCCGGGGGTGATTTTTAAAATCCTATTCCAAAAATTGATTTTTGGCCAATTTTGGACCCGAAACTTAACTTCTTTTTTTTTGGCTGAAAATTTGCATCTGACTTAGCTTGAAGAGTAAATTGTACGTTACGTTCTACATGACATTTACTCCAAGATACTGATGTTTTGATGTTTACTTTTAAAAAAATTAACAAAAGCATGAAAGTTTGAAATAAGGTCCCTAAGGATTACTGTTTACACTCACATCCTACGTTCAGTTTATGGAACACTCGAGTTACTCTTACAATATTTTGTGAAATGACTCTGACATCTTCAAGCTATTTTAAATGCAATTTATTTATAATTTTCAGCCAAGACCAAAGAAGTTAAGTTTTGGAACAAAAATCAATTTTTAGAACTGCATTTTGAAAGATTATCTACAGATTCCCATAGGCTAAACAAATTTTCAGCCAAATTTTTTTTTATTAATTTTGATAATTTCATCTCAAACCTCATTTGCTCCATAATCGTTATTTGGCCATTGTGTGCTCACTACACGGCGTGATATATACAGTTCCAGCTATGCATCGCCGTACAGTCAGTAGACGTGTCCAAGACGCTGTGCTGGATTGAGTCGTCAAGATTGAAAATAGCTACCTGATTCACTTGCGATGGAGCGCTTTTTGAGAATAGTTTTACTATAAAACCATAATAAAAGCACTCCTTCACAGAGCTTAGTCGAGAGAATTACCTGCACAACTCCCATATTTGTATGAAAACATAAACGGATCTGATTTCCTACAAATAGGAGCAGATGTCAACAACTTTAAATATGTGGAATAAAGCGATATACACTGTGGTTCTGTACTGCAGTAATCTGTTGACGCCAGCATATGAAAGTTGATGCTATCGCTTGAAATCTTTGACTTTTGAAGGTTAGGACGTGTATTCTCGTTGTGGACGGTAACAATTACTTCAATTGGACTAGTCTGTAAAACAAAAGGTGACACTACAGTGAATTCATGCTTTTTATTATCTTTTGTGAAATTTACTGTCTGTGTTTTCCCGTCATATTTGATATCAATTATCATTGTTTCAACTGGGGCTTCTCCTAGTGCAGCTGGTAGATCTGGTTGAAGTATATGGACATCAAACGCAACCAAGTATCTTAAACCGTCATCGAAAGGAATCGAAAGATTAAACTCAGATGCGACTTTAGTTGGAGAACCAATTGAAGATATAATAGACGTACTACAATTATTACGGATTGTCTGATATGCTTGTTGAACTGGTTCACACGATGCAACATCAACAACATAATCATGATCGGAAAATATATCTGGCGAAAAACCCTCTAAATCTTCAACTCTAATCTGCAACGTAAATGTTCCTGCTGCTAGGTTCTTTGTTGTAGAAAACAGTCCGCTTTTATGATCGATACAGAAATAATTTCTTGGTACAGGATAACTTGCAGGTACTTTTTCAGCTTCTACACAATCATCGACATTACTAGATAAAGTGAGTGTTTTCCAATTATTTGCGCCACCTGATTGAGGTATGCTATGTGAAGTAACATTGTAAATGAAATATCTCAATGATGATTTTGAATCTGTTTTTATTGTACCAATTGATCCTACATGAGTGTCAGGGATTGTGTATGCGAATGGTCCTGTATGCACAAATGCTGAATCTGAAAAATAGAATTCAACAATAATTAAATACCAATGCTAGAGAGTATAAATGTGGACCAGTAGATTTCGAGGTAAGCTCACTCTCCATCGCAGCGTTGTTATACCTGCATACATAGATAACGTGGTCAACGTCTTCGACAAATTCCACAAATTAAAATATTCAAACGCCCCCTCTAACGAACATCCTCTTGTAATAAATTATTTTCTGTATGTTTTTAAAATATGATCATGTCAACATGAAATAAATAATTAAAAGTATTTAATTTTATATTTTTGTTTCCAATTTTTATCCATTATCTTATGGCAGCTTATCAAAATATACTACGAATTTATGGCACGGCTATCCAGGGAAAATGCTAATATAGCGTTTTTCTGATTTCCTCCATTTTTTACCATTTTCATTAATAGACTACTAATCCTTAAATCAATGCTTATACTAATCCTTAAATCAATCCTTATACTAATCCTTAAATCAATCCTTAAACTAATCCTTAAATCAAGCAGTTTCATCAAGCAGTTTTCAGTCTTTTTGATACCTTTTTGAAAATATTGTCAAAATTGAAATTCATGATGAGCTCATAGAAACAATGCTGACGTCAGTAAAAAGAATTAATATTATTTTGAATAGATCTTGTGATCTTGTGACGGCCTATAATCGTGACACGTTTCATTATTTCTTTATTGACAATTCAGGAGCTAGATAAGGAGACTTATTTGTCCTTCTCTCTAAGTAATATATACTATCAAAATATCCCTGGTAAAATAGGGTTAGAAATTCATGAAAACCAGATCGTTAGCTTGAACTCCAGTCCCAAAACATTACGAGTACTACTCGTAGTGGTTTGGGACAAGAGCTCAGGCTAGAGATCGTCGAATTGTTTCTTCGTATCGAATAAATAGACATAGGTCCTTAGCCGCATAAATTAGCTTGGGTTCCAGTCCTTTAGCAGTACTAGCAGTACTCGGTAGTGGCTAAGGACTGGGGTTCAGGCTACATATAAATCAATTACATCTTTTATCATATAAACAACTAGAGACGAGTCTTGGTTATGTTTTGAGGTCCAAAGTGATTAACAGAGATATATAAACACCGAGCTTTTATTTCATCACAGACATTGACTGGGATAGGTAGGTACTGAGGTACAATACATGTAAACGTTTATGTTGTTTTCACCACAGACATTGACTGGGATAGGTAGGTACTAAGGTACATATAAACGTTTGTTTTCATCACAAAGATTGACTGATAACAGTACAATCCCGGAAAATAATACTGTGGACAAAGTGAAATTTTAGCAGAACGTCAAAATTTCAACTTAGAGAAAAAGCCTATAATTTTGATTAGCAAGACGAATGGCACGAACATTTAATTTTGTTCCGAAAGCCTGGATACTAGGCTGCTGGGAACAACAGAATTTGTCGAGTTTGCAAAAAGTCCTAAGATCTTAACCTCCTAAGTCTGGAGTCTACTCGATAATTCACTGAGATAAATATGTAGGGACGACTTCTAGTGGTCATTTTCAGCATTTACGTTTTGCTTGTGGTGTATATTGCTTACTAAAATTTGTAAAATGTCTATTATTTTATTTCCAGGATTGTAGGTTCTGAGATACATATAAATGTAGAACTACATGAAATAGGTAGATGCTGATGGACATATAAACGTAGGACTACATAAGATAGATAGGTGCTGAGGGACATATAAACGTAGGACTACATGGAATAGATAGGTGCTGAGGGACATATAAACGTAGGACTACATGAAATAGGTAGATGCTGAGGGACATATAAACGTAGGACTTCATGAAATAATTCAGAAATGTGTCAACGAGCTGAACTCTCTGTCTTGACATAATCCCTATTTTATGAGAGATACGATGAATGATTTTACCTGAAAGCATAAGTAGATATGTAAGCAGAAATATGCTAATCAACAAATGTAACGCCATTTCCAAGATATGTGTATGCGCTTTGTAAATATAATAGTTTGAGTTAAAATGTTTTACTAGAATTCATGCTCCTTTACAAGGGATTATATTTAATGAATCTTATAAATCGCACTTATCTTTGGAAGGCCATTATATAAATATTATCGTCAGACATGGTTTCCACTTATCTTTGGAAGGCCATTATATAAATATTATCATCAGACATGGTTTCTATATTATAATTTTAACGGTTTAAACATGTTAAGTGTTTTTGTTTTTTTATTTATTGTTGGCCACCAAAGCAAGGCCACAGGGCCACTGGATTGCAGAGGGTTACTAAAGAAGAAAAGATGAAAGTGATTTAAAAGAAATAGAAATATAGAACTAGAAATTTGGTATAAAAATTTGTGGGTATAAAAGTATAAAAATTGGTTTGGTTTATTTTAAAAAATGTTCCTTATTTACAAATTCGTAGAGTTTAGAGATATATTTACATTGCGTTTAAACATCGCCAGATTATTTGAAGACCGTGACGTATCATGGGGCAAAGAGTTCCACAGCTTTGCGGTACGAGGAAAGAAGCCAGTTTTATGAAATATACAACGAGACTTAGGAATGTCGAGAAAGAATGGGTGATTTGAACATAATTTAGAGAAGCGAGTTTTTCGAGTGAAAGAACGAAGAGGCGGAATAAGGGAGTGTAGCTTACATCAGCATGCACCATCTTTACAAATGATGTTATGTATGTCTACTTAACTCATTTACTCTCATCTTGTGATGTCATAGTATTTAAACTAGACTCTCTTTTATGTCCTCTTACAATACAGACACTGACCAAATCAGACTTATATTTCCCAAAATGTTGTTGTTAAATTTCTTGGCCCTAACTATTCGTATGTAGCTTAGGTAAATAAGTTTTATTGCTATAAACAGTGTTCTAACCTGAAAATGTGCAGAGGCTTATTTGATTGTTTCCTCATTCAGAAGAAATCAATCAATTGCATGGCTTGAAATAATTTATACTTAGCCGTGTACATTGTTTTCTAAACTGATAGTACTAGTCTAGTGTGTCTATGACGTCACATATTTGATGACGCAAGTACATTTTACCCTATAATTCTTTACAGTTGTAAAAACGAATACAGTTTTAAACGCCGCCCTCTTTTAAACGCTGCACTTATGAATTAAAATGTTTAATGCCGCCCTCTACTAAACGCCGCATGTGTCATTAGATTAGAATAGAGCATATATAGTGGAATGAGTTCTGGTTGACTACCCATTCCTTATGAATTATCTTGTGCCATAAAATAAACAAAAACATTCGCTCTAAAATAAACGCCTCCCTCTTTTAAACGTCATCCTGCTATTTACGCCGCGTCCTAAAACGATTTGAAAAATAAACGCTCCAGCGTTTAAAAGAGGAAATATGGTAAACGAAAGCAAGAAAATGGACATAAATCATCGATAAAAATCTCGAGGTTTCTCCCTTCCCCCACCTATAATGTTGATTTCCTGTATGTACACAGCAAATCTGATGCTACAATCGTGGACATAAATAATTGATAAAAATCCCGCCCCTGCCCCTCCTTCAATGTTGACTGCCTGTTTTTACACAGAAAATATGCAACATCAACATTAATTTGGGGGGAAGGGGCGTGGGGAGGGGCGTGTAAAGGAGGAAAAGAAGGATGGAATATAAGACCTGGTGTTGTCATCATAATTTATGTCAATGATTGTAGTCCACGAACATTCATAACAAGATTAAATCTATTGAAATTGAATTGAAACTTTTGATAGTGGTTGTAAATTTTATTGCCTCGCTAAACTAAAACCAAACAAGACTACAATACAAATTTCTTAGAAGCCGCTTACAACAAAGGACAACACAGGATCGAATAGCCGTAACTTCCATGTAATAGCCGTAAGCTACCGCACATTGCTGTGTTTTACTAAAACAGCAGGCGAACAAAAATCAAGACTTAAAGAAAAGGAATTTGGTTCAATTATTTCTAACTAAACAGTAGTAAAAGAAACCATGTCGATATTTTACATAATTGACATAATTGTGTTAGTTTTACAACATGGTATTTCTTTATCTCAAAGCTATAAAATACGTCATATTTAATTACAGAATGTTTCGTGTAATGAATCATATTTTGATGATATCATAATGATGTGATGTCGCTATCTCTCTCTCTAATTCGTAACTAGAAAATTGTCTCTATGGAGGAGAGTACTGACTCACTGATTATTGCAAAAGTTTATAAACACCCTCCCACACAGACACTATTTTGACGCATTCAGACTCATTCACAAAACAGTTTAATTAGCAAATAAATAATGTTATGAGTGACACTCCTAATGTGATGGATAATTATCTAAACCTTGTGTGACGCGTAATCGTGAAACGACAAAAAATATCTCGTGATTTTAATGATAAACAAAAACGCGTGATACAAAGGAAGTTCGGACAACACTGATATAATAGCCTGAATCTCTTTGTGAAGATTCAAAGTAAATGACTTGAGCTCAGGCTATTGTGTTTGTTATCATTTTGATTTTGTTTACTCAGCTATTCTGTTGTTCATATACATCATTAAATGCACGTGATGTTATACGTCATTCAATGTACACGTGGCTTCTGAAAATTCGTATCTGTGAGAATTTGTTTTTATATTGTTCGCGAACTATCGCTCCCTGTTGGTATGGTATCTGATGTCTAGTCAACGTCCGGAAAGCTTATATTGTGAAACGTCGGAAAGACGAATGACCGCAAGTCCTGAGAACAACTTAAAACACTTAAATTGGTTTTAATATTATTTAAGTAAGTAAAAAACATTTATTTTAAGTTGGTGTGACATAGTACAAGTTGACTAATTAAAACCAGCACATTAAAATTGTAAAAAAAATATAAAAATATAAAAATGTAAACCTAATTCTTACATAATAGGCAGAAACATTCAAATGTAATACCAGTGCTTTAAAAGATTAAGCAGAGCATGCTGCGTGCTGTAGTTTTTCTGAAACTCACATAAAATTTTGAAAGAACACTCTCGAAGAATTTTGACAATTGATTGAAAGTCTCAAAAACCTTTGTTAATGAAAGTAAAATACTTATAGGTCTGTAGTTTATTTTGTTCGTTGCATCACCCTTCTTAAATACTGGTACGACGCTTGCCAGCTTTAACTCGCCACTCGTCAGGAAAGATACCATCCAATAAAGCTGTGTTAAAACAGTCAGTTAAAGGCGAGCATACTTCTTTTGCAGCTATATTCAAGACTTTTGAAGGAATAGGATCACTAGTAGATTTTTTCTGATTTAGACTCATTATCACTTGAACGATTTCTAAGGGGCTATTGTGCGAAAAAGAGAATTTTTGAGAGCGAAGCACATATTCGAGTGACACTGGGATGGTCTTGAAATTTGCGAACAATGGCGTCTATTTGATCAAGATTAGATGGGTCTGTACCAGAAGATGTAAGTGAATTCCATGGTGTAATTGGAAGTTTTCTGGTAATATTTACAAAGTATTCCTACTGTGTTGTTGTTGTTTTAACCCCCCCCCCTCCTATATTTTTACATAACGACTAGAAATTTTAACACTTGGCAAATTGGTAACTAGGGATAATTTTTCTCTAGTAACCAAATTTCTGACAAGTGGTAAAAAAAAAATTCCCCCCCAAAAATTTTTTTCTCTTATTTTTGCTTGAAAAACGTTCTGACCAATTGGGGACCAAACTTTTTTTCACCTGAAAATATTTTTTTTTAGCACCTGTCATGACTTGATAGCGTCATCCTAATTAATGACGTCATCAAAAAATTGATTTTGCCAAAATGTTAATTATGTGATGAACTAATATTCTGGAGAGTTTCAACACTATAGCATAATCCTATCAAAAATTATGGAGGAGCCCCCAAAAAGCCCAGTATTAATAGGGTTAAACAAATTTGCTACTCTTTAATCGTCATTAATAATCTTATCATTCTCAAACAAAAATATTTTTTCATCTTTAGTGCAGCCTTTACTTGAGAAAAACGGCTTTGCTACGCGCCAAAAGAACTTCTGATTGGTGTCTGTGGCACTAAATTTTAATCTTTTTGCTCGTCTGTTTAAATTCACTACATAATTTCGTTGTTTCTTATAAAGTTCTTAAGTAGTAGGATCATTTGTTTTGTTAGCTTTTTTTTTCAACTGACATCTTCTCATAATTATTTACAACACAATCATGAGTGATACTTCTATGACGTCATTTCAACGTTGATGTACTAGCTATTTTCAAGTAACATGAAAAACAAGTTATAAATACCGGAATTGTTATCCTTCTGGGTAGAAATGCGAGATCAACGTCTTCAACGTTGTTTTGTCGTACTTACGGCGGGATTCTAACAAGTTTTGTCCACTGAACCTTTGCAAACTTCAATAAGAAACATCGAAAGTCAGATTACATCAAAAGTCAGATTACATCGAAAGTCAGATTACATCAAAAGTCAGATTACATCAAAAGTCAGATTACATCAAAAGTCAGATTACATCAAAAGTCAGATTACATCAAAAGTCAGATTACATCAAAAGTCAGA
>JAULBZ010001722.1:0-20993 GCA_032360805.1 Neoturris breviconis | reverse complement strand
GTATACTCTCCTGTTATACTTGAAATGAATATAATTCTTCCAGCATTTGATTTCTTTAAATGCTCAACTGTTGTTTTCACAGCAAATATTGATCCTTTTAGATTGATATCAATCATGTTGTTTATAAATTGTTCTGTATATTCAGGTGATGAAACTTCAGGTTGAGGATTGAATATACCAGCACAACAAACAATTATATCAATTTTCTTGTATGTATCAATCACAGTGTTGACAATCCGTTCATGATCTGAGAGATTTTTAACATCACCTTGGATGTAAAGTTTTTGTTTGCCAGGTAGATCAGAGACAGCTGCATTTCCTATAATATAAAGATAGCAAAATAGTTGAAAAAGGTTGGTTTTTATTTGATGGAAAATTCCACTCAAAAGATAAAATAAGACATTCTATTGGTAGAAATAAACTTCACATAAAAATGTGTTGTTTTTACCACCGATGGAATTTCTTATATTGGCTTTTGTGCAGAATTTTACATAACTCTATCCTGCCAATACTTTAATTAATTTAGTAAATTTTCAACATATCTGACAACTAGAAAAGACATAATTTTTCTTTTTCGTGAAAGCCAGTGTCGATTCTATTCATGCAATCTCAACATCAGTAGATAATCAAACATTCCCAAAACATCTCAAAATACTTCAGAAGACTGTGTGAAAATGTGCACATGTAGAAAGAAATTATAGACATTCCATTGGTAGAAATTGACATCACACCACCTTTACAGAATCATTGACTCAAATTTCTTTGCCACAATGAAACCAATATAACTCTATTGTTAAGGTTAACTCAACTAAAATTGACAAAACTCAACAAAAATGAATCTGTGGAGAAGTGTGTTATGTCAATGAGCTTGCAATGAATTGGTTTCTTTGGTACGAAGAAACTAATCTATTGCAAGATCATTAACTCAGTACTCTCCTCAGTAGATATTAAGCTTAATGACAAAACAATCTTATTTTACAGTAACATTGAGATTATTCGTAGTAAAGTATACAAAACATTAAATTCAAAATGATACCTTTTTCTTGATTTCTCGACACAATAACAACAGTAGCACCAGCCTCTGATAAAACAACACTTATCCCTTTACCAATACCATAAGACCCTCCATACACTATTGCTACTTTATTATCCAATCTAAACTTTTGAGTGGAGGCCATGTTTTAATAATCTAAAGAATGGATTCCATTGCATTAAAATATCATCATGTATAAAATGTAAACACAAAAATAAAGCATATAACATTGAAACTCAAAAACTTAAAGTGCAGGTTAGGGACCATTTCAAAATTTTGTTCCAAAACCAACTTTTTTGATAAGATTGAATCAACTAAAATGAACAAAATTTGAAAAAAAATGAATCTGTGCAGAAGTGTGTTATGTCAATGAGCTTACAATGGATTGGTTTCTTCGGTACGATCCAACCAATTCATTGCAAGATCATTGACTCCGTATTTTCCTCTATATTATTTTTGAGACAGTTCCTTACAGACTAAGCCTCAAATTAACATCACCCATATAGAAGTGTATATAGGAGTGTTTCATGAGCTGTAAACTATACTGAAAAACACTCATCCACAGATGATGTCCAACAGTTATATTCCGTCTTACAGACTAATTTACAGACTCTGGAGTTTAGTCACAGCGTGAAAGACTATGGACCCAAATGGACCCATAAAATATATGGCCTGTCCAATACCATATATGGCAGTACACACTTTGTAGACGATATACAGAATCATATTTGATAAATAAAAGAAAAAATGAAATGTTTAATTATTGTCTTTCATATCTTAAACTTGGCTACGTTTTACTTTAACATATTTAGCAGTTTTTCAGACTGAAAACTTCAAGGAAATTACTGAAACATTACTAGCGACTTGATAATTTTATTAATTTTTTTAATAATATTACTTGGATTACTGTTGGAGCAAACACAAGCCATGTTGGACACCACCTATGGATACAAAACACACTCCAACACAGGTGATGTTCGACAGTTATTTCGATGCTTGGAACAACTGATCCAAGTATGTAACTCAATGTTTGGAAAAATCCAAAATAACATTTAGCTTGATATAGGCTACGATATAGACCTTCGCTTCTATAGCTTGGTCTATGAACAACTTTCATATTCTCCATGAGTATCACTTTACTTTTCTCCCGGTATGCAAAAACATAAGCCAATCAATTCAATCTACTTTGTCAATTTCTTTGGTTTTCATCGGTATTCGTTTGAACATCAGTACATATGTTAGTCCTAAAAATCCTGGGATTTTTTAAAACCGAAGAAAATGTAATGAATGTAGACAGAGTTATCAGATCAAGGTCTATAAACATAGGTTAGCTTAATTTTTTCTCGTATAAAATTAATATCCTCTTTATCTGATGTGCATAGTTCAATCTGGACTCTTAACTCTAAACTTAAGTCAGAATTTTCCAAATCAGACTCGATAAATATAACAAGCTATATATAAACCAATAGTGTTTCAATAGAATATTATTATCTAAATTACAAAAAGCCAGCTGGTTCTGTTATTAAACGTTCTGGTCCAACTTGGCCTTCATTAAAAGTGAAAGCTGTGAATGCATATTGTTAATCTACTAAACTTTCTGGTCGAACTTGACCTCCATCAACAGTAATTTCTTGTCCAGTAATATAACTTGCTTCTGAAGATGCAAGAAATAAAACAGTATTACCAATATCTTCAGGTGTACCTAAAAAATCAAATGAGTATAAAAATCAAGTGCAGCATCTTTTAAATTGGAAAGTTAATTAAATCATTAATTTGGTTTTACTATGGTTTATTAATTATAACTAAATTATGACATGCCATGGCAGGTTTGGGAACATCAATGCACATGCTCATTACAAGTCAATTAAGGACAATTATATTAATTGTCCTATTTATGTAGGATTATTTTGTTACTTATTAAGTTGATACATCTCATTTATTAAATACTATAAATGTACAAAAAAAAAGAGCATGCCGGGATTGCCTCCATGCAAATTTTGTTAAAATATAAATTTATAGAAAAAAAAATAAAAAATTATATTAATTATTACAAGCAAGTTCAGCACTATAATCATCTAAGGATAGCATATCCTATATACCTAGAGAGATGTAAAAAAGTCATCTAACCTCTGAATAATTAATGTTCAGAGTAATTACAAACCTCAGCATCAAAACCTTCTTAAATAGACTAATTTATAAACGTATGATATCATCTTAAGTTATGTTAGAGGGATGCGCATTCTGTGTTTTCAAAAAGGATGCATAATTCGATTGCGACCAAGCCATTGGTTTTGGTTTGTGTATTTTAATTAGCAGACAATCTAGAAAAGTCGTAAGTCAAATTTAGAACAGTCTGTTTCGATGGACTTAGACTAATTAATGGGGAGTCAATTGGGAATTAAAATTGCACTGATGTGTGCAACCTTATTTGGGGTAACAGTGATAGTTGTGTTGAACAGTGATAGTAGTAGTTAAGGACGTTTTCCACTTTGGAATATTTTTCATTGAATGGAAACAGAATGGTAAATGCGCACGCATAGAAAGAAATTATAGACATTCCATTGGTAGGAATTGACATCACACATCCAAGTAGAAAACAGCTATAAGCTATAAGACTTTTTCAATTTTTGTACCATGTACCTTGTACCATAAAGTGAATAATGTATTGATTTTGTTACAAATTAAGACCTATATCGAATAGAGACCATTATGAATGTCAAAAATGTATTTAAGAAGATACCTAAAGGTACAGCAATTTATTTCATCTGAAATTAAAGAATCAGATTGAAGAGGGGAAATGATATAATTATTATCAAGCAATTAATCACTGGTGAACGCATGATCTTTCAGCATAATCTTCACATAAAACAAAGCCTGAATCTATGGTCAATAATCACTCCTCCACAGTGATCATTTATTCTTATATCAAGCACTGAAAGAGGACTAACCTAGTCGTTTCAGTGGTATAAGCTTTTTCATATTTTCCACATATTCATCACCTAACATTATTAATCCTTCTGTTAATGTATCGCCAGGTAGGACACAATTTACTGTGATATTATATGGAGCTAACTCAATCGCAGCTGAATGTGCATAACCAATCTGTAATAAATTTATTCAGTGGTTAAAAGTGCAAATAATCACTGTAGAGGAGTGATTTTTGAGCGTAGCTTCAGGCTACATAGTCTGAAGCTATGCTCAAAAATTCACTCCTCCACAGTGATTATTTACTTTTACTTTGACTATTGCGGCTATGTTTTATTTTATAAATAGAATTGAAAGGGTTTGCACTTCCATGCTCAATTCTTAGGAGACATCTCCAAAATCCATTTCGAAAAGCAAATATTTTAGCAGCTTTAACGATAGAACACAGTCTTTTTTGCAACAATATTCATAATTTATTTTCATCAGAATACCAGAAGTTTTTCAAAAAATCTATATTCTGAGTATCTTTATTTTTTAAAAATTCACATGGGAAGTGGGAAAATTTTAGGGTTAGACCACTTTAGTGCAGAATATAGCATCAGTGATCCTTTAGTTTTTGCAGACGTTTCAAAAACATCTCAAATTTTCCCTTCTTTGCACGCATGACCACACATGAGGTGTGTGCAGAAAGAGATAAAAATGCAGACTTGTTTGTATATGAACATAGTGTGATCATAAATCTGTACAGATCAAAGACCTGTTCAAAATCTTAAAACGCTTGTTTCGCGGAATAATATCTTACGTTATTTGTTATATTGACGAGCGCAGAAATTTCATGACGTACTTATTGTATCACAGTTTTGTTTTTAAAGTATTTCTTGAAAAGTTATCAGCCTCGGAAGTTTAAATAATAATGAAAAAATAAAATTGAAACTAATTAGGAAATAACGGGGATTGGTGTAACGAAAAAACTGTGATACAACTTTTTAGATTAATAATATGCTGAACAGAATGGCGTTGGTGTTTTAACAAAATATGCTGTAGTTTTAAGAGAGGAATATAAATTTGCGAAAAGTGATGAATTTTACATTTTACCGTTTTTCTTCGTTCCTGGAAAAAAATCCAAAAATATAATCCAATATACGGAAAGTAAATTCTTTTAACTTTCAATCAATGTATACTTTTACTGTGTAATAACAAGGGAAATGTGGATATTTTTAATTCTGGAAAGTGATACAGAAAGACTGCGTTCTATCCTTAAAGAAAGAAAAATTAATAAATTTGAGAAAGATTAATCTCTGATGAAGAGTGTTAAGTTAATGAGCTTGCAATTGATTGGTTTCTTCGGTACGAAGAAACCAGTCAATTGCAAGATCGTTAATTCAACACACTTTCTCTGGAAACAAATTTATTGAAAGTATATGGCAACATAATTGCCTTGAGTCTACTAATAAAGATAGTATGGTTGGTTTAAGCTTGAGAAGAATTTAATATTGTTTCATAAAAAGAATGAATTGCGTTGAGATAATGATCGAAATAAGAGCAGATAAATTCAGCCTCGCAGGAATTATTTCCTTTCATTTAGAATCCCGCAACCTACCTGTGCTGATTTTGTAGCTCCATAAACAGTGGACCCAGACATGCCAGTATACTCTCCTGTTATACTTGAAACGAATATAATTCTTCCAGCATTTGATTTCTTTAAATGTTCAACAGTTGTTTTCACAGCAAAAATTGACCCTTTTAGATTGATATCAATCATGTTGGTAATGTAATCATCAGAGTAATTCTGTGAAATAATTGACCAATCAGGGTAATATATACCTGCGCAACATATAATGATATCAATTTGATGGTATTTATTGATTACCGTATTGACAACTTTTTCATGGTCAGAGTACTCTTTTACATTAGCTTGAATATAAAGCTTTTCTTTACCAGGTAGATCAGAAATTGATGACTCTCCTATGATACAAAGGGTGCGGTGATAACAAATTTTACTTCATGGGAAAACTTTACTTACTCTTAGTCCAAATGATGTGTAAACACAAATTGAGTCCATCCAATTGTATTATTATAATTGACTATTTAATGGCCTGTGCATTTAATTGAAAAATCAATTTACAACTTACCCCGTTTAAACGGGAGAGGCATTAATAAAATAATTCAATATTTTGATATTTTTTGTACGGTATTTACTATTTGGATCATATTTAACTGACTAAAAAAACCTTTAAATTTACATCATGCTTTTGTGGAATATACTTTCTAATGCAGGGAACACTTATTTAAAGATTGATAGATCATCACAAGTTGAACTAATGAAGACGTCCAGCAACCGTTACACTTGCTACGAGCAGGTTTTCCATAAAAACATTTGTGATAGGCATTGTGGCAGACTTCAGTCATTTTGAATCAGAATAAAAAAGTTATTAATAAGCTTGTTTTGACATAGGATTTGTATAATTTTTAATAGCTTTCTTAACACATGTTCTCTATTTAAACTAACTTTCTTGTAATACCAGATGTGTAATTTTCTACCGCTAGCTTATTAAAATAATTCTAAAAAAGTTATAAAAGATCGTTTTCTACCAGAAACTGGATAAAAAAAGTGTAAGTACGGTATCTATCATGATTTAATAGTTTGGCCATTATGAATGGAAAAAAAAATCCCAATATACTGACCCCAGAAATTGAAAATACCAGCTTCATTACTTAGAAATATAAAAAATATGTGTCAAACCCTGAGACCACCTATTTCTACATGGGGAAATCTTATATAAATCGATAACAATAATTTGCAATAACTTCTGTTTGATTATAACATGAAACTTTGCCAGATTACATATAATCACAGAAGAAATATTTCTGAATATTTTGGTCACTTGAATAACCTGTTTTCCCCGATTTTTCCGAGATTTTGAAATTCGGATTTTTCTTGAATTTTCAGACAATAATTTTGGTGTTTTGCAATTGCTATTGTTAAAAACCTGAAAACTATGTGAAAGAACAACAAAATAGAATTCTAAAACTGAAAACAGAATGGAAGAATGTTATCTAGAACTTTTATAATCGTAAAAATATAATCGTAAAAAATCGTAATCATAATGGTAAAAATATATTGCTTTTGGGCCAAATATGCTATTTCAAAATCTTTGTGATGATGTCATCAGAAAAATGCTGATACCAGAAGAAAAAAAATTGTCACCATTTTGTTCCTTTCAAGATACACTATTAGCTTGCCAAGGTTCATATTAAGGTCTGCCTTACTATGATATCACAATGAAATAAATAAAAAAGACAAGTTGCTCCTTTTGAAAGGATCTATTAGCATCTCTATTGAAATTCCAATTAGGATGTTATTACATTGTTTCAGACAAGGGACTCCTTTCAACTCATACCTTTTTCTTGATTTCTCGACACAATGACAACAATAGCACCAGCCTCTGATAAAACAACACTTATCCCTTTACCAATACCATAAGATCCTCCATACACTATTGCTACTTTATTATCCAATCTAAACTTTTGAGTGGAAGCCATTTCAGCATAATGTAATTTAGGGATGCTAAAAAGGGGAAAAGAAATTATCTTCACAGAGATGTATATCTTCATAACAGAGAAACTTTTCTTTGTGCTTTTACAACTAAATCAAAGATATGGCGTTGAAAGTAGCCTGCCAAACTGAGTGAAAGCTATATCTATGTATATCACATAATAATAGCATAGGATATAATCCTATATACAGGGTGCAGCAAATGCAGGTAGAACATTTTTATTGAGTTCATGTATATTACACAGAACTTCCTATAAAGATCATGTAAAAATTTATAACAACATTTTGGAAAACACCCATAACAAAGAATGTTAAAAATCCTTTTAACACTTTGCAAACATTTTCCCACGTTGAGCCAATCTCATACATAGGACTTCTTGACTTTATTGAAAAACGTAAAGCACCTTTTTTCGGAGGGTATCAGGTCAAAATTCCCACATATTTAGCCTACGTTTTTAGAAATCAATCTGATAACAAGGACTTCCTTGCTGAGTGCACACGTGATGTTATAGGTGAGACAGGTCGAAATCATAACAAATGTGCATAGATTACAGGCATCCGGCTTCCAATCAGTCATTAACGAGCAATCACTACTTGGAAAACTTACTAGCCTATGGTAAAAATTTTTACAAACATAATTTATCATCTTCCCAGCGTGTAAAAAAATGTTTAAAATCAGCAGTAGAAACGCTAGAACAACGTTGTCCTAGCATCTTTATTGCAGACTTCAAACAGGTTTTTGTTTTGAGGGGTTATGTCTTAAGAAAAAAAATGTCGCCAACTGCCTTATTAAGTGTTGATAAACATTAAAATGGTTAAAAACATGTCAAGTGAGTATAATGTCTGCACAGGTGAGGAATTGATTATTATTCAGAATAATAATAATAGTCCGAGTTAACCTCAATTAGTGATTGCTCATCTATTACTGACTGGGTGTCGGCTGCCTGTGCGTAGGCTGAGCGAACGAACATAAATTATCTCTAAATATATTTCATATTATTTCCAATTTTGCAGTTATAAAATCAAAGAGGTAAGAATTTGTTTACTTGTGAGTAAATTATACCAGAAGATTATATTTTATGATTCTTCTGTTATGGTTCTGTAGAGTATACATGAATTTGATTATCCAAAAAATGTGTACTACCTGCACCATGCAAATAAGAGCAACTTTAATATATAATAGTAGTATAGCACATAGCATAGTATGTATATAAAAATTAAAGTATCTAGTATATACATAGATATACGAAAGAGGAAGATTCACTACGACGTATTTTGCTATTCTATTTCTTATTGTTGATACTAAGCTCGTCCCCTCAATCTAGTTCTCTGTACGCGGTTTCTATATCGAAAACTCACTTGAGTTTTACCGACAATTTTTTCCACTTCTTATCCAATTTTTGAACGAAAATTTTCAGTGGTACTATCACCCTTAAAGAATTTATCTATGTGTTTCTCACAAAATGTCTTCATGCATGTAATATAAACACATTGCTTTAGTAAACTTAGTGTGGAATTTGCAGCAAAGAGGGATAACAAAAGGGATACTTTTCCAGTTCAATTTTCTCTTGATTCTCGGTAGTTTTCGTTAAATTTTCAACATGTTAAAAAAATATTATCAGCAGATGAGTAGATGTTCTATGAGGTATATTCTATGTGGAACTAAATATTTGGAAATTTAAAATGATTTCATTTCGAGCATTAGTATGCCAAAGAAAAATCGTATTTTTGTAGCAATACTTCTCGGACCGAGAATGTTTTTTAGTTGGACGACTTTACAACCAATGTTTACAAACCAAAGTATGTTCTATTCCAGGAAGAACGTTCCTACTCTCATGTTCATTATTTATTTCACAGGGTCTAAGAATGCAGGATGTTCACTCACTCCCCAAAAACCTAAAACTGAAGACTGAAATAAAAGGATATGCGATGTAATATATGATGTGCATGATCGTGTTATTTCAATCAGTGAGAGCCATGAGAGGGTATGAGAAAATCATCATATATTACAGACTATAGTTTGTGCATAAAAACAACGTATTATGTAACATATATAATTTGTGTCATAATATATTCTCGTAGCTCATGATTTTAGTTAACTACGAATGTTTATTATTTAAATTCTTGTGTAAAACATTAAAGCTATTTTTTAAAACCACCCTAACTTTGTTATGATTCAATATGTGTCAGGTTGTTTCGATCTTTAGAATGATAACATTTGAAAATAAGAAGAATGAAACTTAATTATCAGCGCGTATTATTTTTAATTTTGTATAATATACTGCCACCCGCAAATTAGACACGCTTAGTTTCAATCTCGAGATGTTGTAAATCTTTCTCTTTCGTATATCTATGGTATATAACATATATTATAGTATATAATATACAGTATAATAGTATATATATAGCATAAGTATAGTATAGAGTATATAGCATTCTCTTTCCAAATTTTTTACCCATGTTCTCATTTTCTTAATAAATTTTGATGTTTCCATCTTTGTAGAAGTAAAAATAACAAGATAACTAGCAGTTGCTTTCTCATCGTCTTATAAAAACAATTAAGCAATAAATGCAACAAACTCATAATTTTAGTGGGAACGCATTGGTGATAAAGTTAAATGACAAAATAAGCGATGATCTTTCTGAAAGCAATGACCTTTTAAAAGTGATGAGTCTCATTATGAGGGAATCAAACTTTAACAGTTTTAAAGATTTTGCAGTTTTGACCTTCTAAAAGTGATCTCATCATGCAGTAGGAATTTTAATTTTACATTATATTTTTATTAAGGACATTTTAATATTCATATTTCAAAAGTTGAAGAAGAAGAAAGCTACCAAAAAAACAAAATAGAGCATTTGATTTCTTAAAATTTTCTAGAGTTATCTCTTATCATTAAATTTACATCTCAGAAATTGAGAAGGAAACTTTTCCCAAAGTAAAAAATGGATGTCAAAAAAGATTCATGTTCAAAATCCCGCAGAAAACTTTTTTCAAACAAGTCTCACAGAAATTAAAATTTCAAACAATTGTCCAAATGTGACTGTAGTCATACCAACTATACTCAAATCTTCAAAACCTTTCTAGTTTCCACTTTTTAAAAATCCCTTTTTCACTGATACTTATTCCCGAGTCACCAAAATCAGCGGTCTCGTAATATTGCTTAGAATACCGATACAAAATTTCAAGTACAATGCCAAAAATGCAATTTGGGTCTTTTTTCTCTGAAACTCTGGACCGAGTGGAAAAAAATGAAAAGATTGTCACCTGTCCCGCTTGTACTAAATTTCAAAATGGTAGCAATTCAGGAATACGATCTATTAAGAAAAGCTGCTGCACCACAAAGTGATAGTAATAGCTTATCCAACTTTGTTTGGCGGGCTAAAAACTAACATTTCATTGATACCCTTGAGTTTTCATTCCATCAATGCTTCTCTAAAGTAAGTAAATTTCCATTTCTATACCGCTATAAACCTGTAACAAACTTTTCATTATAGAAATCTAAAAATCTCAAAGATTTCATATATTTCCCTTCAAAAGCAACTTTTTGGGTAGATTTCAATGAATTAATTTTGACTAAATTCAACAGAATAAAACTACACAGGAGGGTATTTTTTGAAGGAGCTTGTATTGGATTGGTTTCTTCTGCCAGATCGTTGACTTTCTTGTATGGTATGGACCTCTCAGAGCAGACAATACTTTTTATAATGACAAGATCATAATGAGGAAAGATGATTTATCTTCTAGCAGTAAGCAGAACTCCTCCCGATTACTACTTTTGCATAATAACCTGAAGCTATTATAAAATTTACTGCTAACACTAAACAGAAAAGTACAAGTAAAGTTAATCAATCGCATTTTGTTAACTCTTCGCATTAGGGAATCTACAATCTTGGCCATAAAATAAGGGACGTTTTACATATTACGACAAACAATACATGCCACAAGGAAAACAAAAATGTGGAACATCACCACGAGAAGTCCCTGGAGATTTATCGAGAAGACTTAAGACCTTGGACTTTTTGCAAACTCAACGGATTTTGTTGTTCCCAACAGCCTAGTAACCACGCTTTTAGAACAAATTCGAAGTTTGTGCCATTCAATTTTTTACTTTTTCTTCAAGTTGAAATTTCGACTTTTTGTAATAAAGTTATTTTGTCCAAAATTTTCTAAATTTCCAAATATGACTGATTTCTGAAAATATGCTTGCACAGAATTTTTTTCGGGCTGTTTTACAATTTTACAATTTGAGATAAAAAAATCTCAGCGGCCAGGTCAGTTGCTTAAAATACTGGAAAACTATTGCTATTTTTTGTTTTATCTATAGTAAAATGTAGAAGAAAATATGCATTTTTACATAAATTTTACATAAATCAGAATACATCAGACTACGTCATATTCAAAATCCTAATCCTTGTAGCAATGTCGTTATTGGTCGTTTATGAAATCCAGTAACCACTATCACTCCGGTATCCTCATTTACAACATAATGTCCCTTTCCCAATCTCCAACGAATACATTTCTCAAATTCTCTCACGTCACCTTTAATATGTTTTATAACTGTATATGGAAACTTTCTTCGACCTTTTCTATGTATTTCAATATCAAATCTATTACTTTTATTTCGCTTCAGTTCGAAAGGTAGCACTGGTGGAGGGACCATACGATCGATCCAACCGGTTGGTGAGTTCGATATTTCGTTTAAGCGACTTATCTTTATGGCATAAGATTTATCATGCAATACAATTGATTTTAATACACTTTCTTCACGTACAAGTACAGGATCGGAATTCGGAGGAGGTGTATAAATGATAGTTCTGGTCTGACACCATACTCTTGCTGGGTTGAATATGCAACGTAATAAATTTCGTTGAATATGTAAATTTGTCATAATTATCTAAACAACAACAACAAAAATGTTTAGAAGCAACGTAAGCCATAAATCAATCCATAAGGAGAACTCATTAAAAAGTATGACAATTAGATGTAAAATTTGAAATAGGTCAGTGTTTGGTCTATTGTCTTGTTTACCTTTTTGAATGAAATGACCTTTGGAACCTGCATCACTTGTCTTGTTGTTGAAAGGTGTATACCAGGACGTAAGTTTGCAAAGTATCTGGGTAACATTTAGTTCAAAACTTATTTATTAATTCAAATTTATCTATAACATACTAAATGAACAATTTTGTTGAATGACGTAAGAATTTTTTAATTCATATTATTGAAGTTAATTAATATTAAGTCAGAAAAGTACACCTAGCGGGCAAAAACTTGTTCAAAGTCCATTTGTTCGACATTGTTCTACCATCTTCACTGCAAACTTTTAAACAAGTTTTTATCCACTGGGTATTGAATGAACATTATATCACGCACATAAAAATGATGCAAGATTACTCTGCCAGGGAGATGCGAAGTTAAAAGTTTCGTCTTGTTGGTGGTAAAACAAATCTGGGATCATTAAAATTAGAAACCACTGAATTAGTCCATATACTCTCTCTGGTGATAATAAATCGACCATTGTCTTAAGGTCACATTTCAGTGACTAATTTTAAATAGAGCTATTAACCTGAATTAATACGAACTATTTGCATCCTTACCTATACGCTTGAAATTATGTTCATTCAATATTGATCTCTACATGAGCACGTGTATGCGAGCACATATGCATACTATCAAGACAATGAATTGCTGCAGGAATAAGGAATTTTAAATAACAGAATAAGCAGAGAGTTGTTATTTTCAGTAATACAGAATACTATGAATATAAAACATGAAGTCCAAATAAAGTAAATAGTCACTGTGCAGAAGGGATTTGTAGTCTGAAGCTAAAATATCCCTCCACCACAGTGATTATTTGTTCTTATTTTGACAATTATATAAAATAAGGTCTTCTCCTCTAAAATCCTAATTCTTTGAGTAAGCTCATAATCTCATCTTTATGATTGCCTTTGACGTGAAGTTGACTTGTCAGTTCATTAATTTGATAATGCAGATCGTCACCTAATGTGCCACGAACACATTTTTCTAGTTCTTTAAGATCACCTCTTACTTTACGAACAACGGTGACTATTTTTGATCCACCAGCTTTAATATTAATATAAACAGGTAGATTATTTGTTCGTGTGCGATCGATATCAAATGGTAATGATGGAGGAGGTTCTGCTCTCGCCACCCAACCACTTGGTGATTTGGCTATTTCTTGTAATCGTTCAGGTTTAATTTGATAAAGATTTTCATTCACTTTTGTAGAATATAACATACACTGTAAACCTTTTATATAAAATTGTCTTTGGTTTGCAAGTTTCAACATTATTATACTGAAATAAAAATAGAACTACTTCAAGTCAAGGTTATCGAATAGTAAGATAATAATAGAGTAATAGTAAGTCTTACTTTAGAGAAACCAGAGTTCGAAATAAGAAGAAATAATCACTGCGGAGGAGTGAATTTTGAGCATTGCTTCAGATTAGAAAGCCTGAAGCAATGCTCAAAAATCTCTCCTCTACAGTGATTATTTCTTCTTATTTCGAATACTGGAAACTATGTAGAACTTATGTAGAAACCGTTTATATGAAAGGGTTTTAGGTTGGATCAATCGAACTATTAGGTAAAGTGGACCTTAATTAATATCAGATATGATTGGAGTAGCTAACTATTTATGTAGTAAACCTGACTTAAATCATCATTTAATTCCAATTATTCTAAATTAGTGAACACAGAAAATATGAAATATGTGGAATCTAACAGTGATCGAAATGAGAGTATAGTATTTGTATAGTACTTGTTCTGATTTTGACCACTGTCTGAAAATGCAAGAAAACTTCGGTAATTACTGCACTACAAAATTAAAAACCATGAAAGCTTCTGTAAAATATAAGTTTTTCCTATTTTTTACGCAAGAATTTGAGTTCTGCAATGAAACATATAAACATTTGTTTGGAAATCGCCGCCGAAATTTCGGGAAGACACTGCAATGTTGTTAGAACGCATCTTTCTCAGAATACCTGCTCTTAGTGAAAAGAACTCAATAGGTCTGTATTTTAAGATTACGATAAAAACAATATTTAACGTATTCTTCACAAGCCGATTTGGAGAATACGAAGAGATTAGGGAATCACGATTTCTAGAGCCAGGCTCCACAACGTAATCTCGGCCTAGACGTAATCTCAAAATGTGTTTGCTAAACCTCGGTAATTCCAAAAGATGTAATTTACGAGAACCTACATAACTGGAATATTTTATACCCCAATAAGTACCTTACCATATAAGGTCTACCGGTCTGTTATAACTTATGCATAAATTAATCAAAATTGCTTTCTTCAAAAACCTTAAAAATGCAATATCTTGAGAACAGATAAAGATTTTGTACATTAAATAAAAAGCAATGTTATTTATTTTTCAAGCTCTTCAATAAGAAATCAACTTGCATTTTCACCTCGGGTTCTCTTTAAAGTAATTCAAATTTTAATTAGGCACAAAACTGAGTGGTACAAATTTATAAATTTATAAATTTATTTATGAACATTTGTAACCTAAAAATAAATAATGCAGTAAAATAAGAGTAAAATAATCAATGTGGAAGAGTGATTTGAAATATCCTTCCTCCACAGTGATTATTTACTCATATTTTGACAACTGCCATCATAAGGAAAACTTAACAAATAATTCTTGTAAATATACTTTTTGAGAATAAGTTCACGATACTCAATCAAAGATAATGGTCTCCGAAGAAGCACAAGGAAATGAAACAGATAATTATTCCGCACAGAGTAGTGGAAAATATATCTCAGGTGTAGTGGAAGATGCATCTTCAAATCTTTTTTTAAATCGAGACTGATTTAGTTAATTTTTCGAGTTATTAACTCAAACTTATTTAACAAGTCATGACTCAAACTTAAAGTAGGATATCAGTGACTGATATAAAAGTAAATAATCAGAGGGGAGATTTTTAATCAGAGCTTTATGTTGTGTAGTGCAAAGCAATGTTCAAAAACCACTCTTATCAAGCTTTGTTTTGGCAGTATTTTTGTTAAACAGTATTTATATCACAAGCCTGGAAATAACTGCCAGACATCTCCTGTGGAGAAGTGTTTTTCATTTTAGTTTTAAGCTGGACAGTTAAAAACTAAATTGAATAAACACTCCTCCAAAGGTGATGTACGTTAGTTGTTTCTATGCTTAGTATCATAAAAAGAAATAATAAATTTGACCACTGTCAAGGTAAAAGCAAATAATCATTGCGGATGAATGAGTTTTTAGCATAAGCCTGAAGCAATGCACAAGAATCCCTCCTCCACAATGATTATTTGGAACTTAAAATTTGTTATACTGAAATAGCAAATATGCTATGTGTCTTCATATGAATTTGTAAACTGTAATCATCTTCAAATTGTTCACCACATTCAATACATTGAAAATGATCTACTTCTTTATTACTATTAACATTTACTGAACTAGAACATGACACTTTTACAGTGGATACTGCTTCCATAGAAGGTTGACCTTTTTTTGTATTTTTAACAGCATCTTTTGGTATAATAACTGCCTTGATTGCCATTGAATTGCCAATAAACATTGGATCAGTTACCGATTTCTCTTTGGTTTCCAATGCAGATTCTGAGCTAACACTAGTACAGCCCACAACTGTAGAAGCAATTAACGATTTTTCTTTGGTTTTTAATGCAATTTCTAAAGACGTACTTGTATTATCCATAACTGCAGAGGCAGTTAATGATTGTTCTTTGGATTCCAATGCAGTCTCCAAAGAAGTGCTTTTATTGCCTGCAAGTAACAATTTTATTTTCCGTTGAATTGTTTGTGAAGGTATACTTGCACATACCTGAATGCACTTTTCGCACAGAGATTTTTTCGCTTTATAACAAAATCTATTTCCACAAATTTTACATGGACCTGTATGGACTCTATTATGGTACTGCAACTGGTGTTTTTTGGCACATCTCTTTTTGCAAACATCACATTCAAAAGGCTTTTCACCAGTGTGAGTCATTTTATGAGTTTTCAATGTACCTTTTTGTTTAAATCTCTTGTTGCAAACATCACATTCAAAAGGTCTTTCACCAGTGTGAATTCTTGCATGACTTTTAAATGCACTGCTTATCGTAAATTTCTTGTTGCAAACGTCACACTCATATAGATTTTTCTCGGTATGAATTTTTTTATGTATTTTTATCCCAGCACTGCTACTAAATTTCATGTTGCAGACATGACATTCATATGGTTTTTTATCAGTGTGAATTTTCTCATGATATTTCATTCCACTGATGCTACTGAATTTTATGTTGCAAACATCACATTCATATGTTTTGTCACACGTTCGAATCAGTTTATGTTTATTTAAGTAATGTTTTTTCAGGTAACCATCAATTTTAAATGTCATATTGCAAATTTCACACTCAAATGGCTTTTCATCATTATGTATTTTTTTGTGTCTTTTTAATGTTTCTTTGTCCGTATATCTCTTGTTGCAAATTTCACATTCAAAAAGTCTTTCATCAGGTCTTTCATGAACTGTTTTTTTATGATGATTCAATGTAGTAGCAAACATAAATCTCTTGTTACATACTTCACATGCATGTGGCTTTTCACCAGTATGAATTAGTTTGTGCTTTTTTAAATGGTTATTTTCCACAAACCCCTTCTTGCAAACTTCACATTTGTATGGTCTTAGACCAGTATGAATCTTTTTATGATATCTCAGTGATGCACTAGTTGTACATTTTCGGTTACAGATTTCACATTCGTATGGTTTTTCACCAGTATGGACTCGTTTGTGACATTTTAAAAAAAAATTACTCACAAATCTCTTGCTACAAATTTCACATTCGTATGGTTTTTCACCTGTGTGAGAATTTCTATGTCGTGTTAAGTCAGTCTGATGCGGAAATTTCTTATTACAAATTTCACAAGTGTATGGTTTTTCACCAGTGTGGATTCGTTTGTGACGTTTTAAGTAGTTACTTAAGCTAAATTCTTTGTTGCAAATTCCACATTTATAAGGTTTACCACTATGAACTCTTTTGATATGTCTTTTCAATAAATTATTTTCGTTAAAGCTCTTGGAACAAACCTCGCATTCATATGGCTTTTCACCAGAGTGAATCCTTTTGTGACATTTAAATTTTGAATGATCCTTAAATCTCTCATTGCATATTTCACATTCATATTGCTTTTCACTTTCATATGATTTTTCATCAGTGTGAATTTTTTTATGTCTTTCCAATGATTTAGGAAGCGGAAATTTCTTGTTGCAAATTTCACATTCGTAAGATATTTCACCAGCATGTACTCGTTTGTGAGATTCTAATTTGGAATCTTCATTAAATCTCTCATTACAAATTTCACATTCGTACTGCATTTCACTACTGTGAGTCTTTCTATGTCTTGTCAATGCAATAAGACTTAAAAATCTCTTATTGCAAAATTCACATATGTATGGTTTCTTATCAGTGTGAATCTTTTTATGTCTTTTCAATGAATGTGATCGTGAAAATTTCTTGTTACAAAACTCACATGTATAAGGTGTTTCACCGGTATGAGTTCGATTGTGATCTTTTAACTTGCAATGATAAGAAAATCTCTTGTTGCAAATTTTACACTCAAATGGTCTTTCACCAGTATGAATTTTTTCATGGCAGGTCAAGTTACCTTTGGAATAAAATGATTTCATGCATTTCTTACATTGGAATAACTCTTTTTCACGAGTATGTATTCTCTTGTGACATTGTAATTTTAAATTTTCCTTAAATTTCTTGTTGCAAATTTCACATTCGTACGCCTTTTTGTCAGTGTGAATCTTTCTATGCCCCGTCAATGTTTTAAGGAATGAAAATGTCTGTTTGCAAATATCACATTGATATGGTTTTTCAGCAGAGTGAATTCTCATATGCTGTTTTAATGAAAAATTCAATCTGAATCTCTCCTTACAAATCCAGCATTGATATGGACTTTCACCAGTGTGAACGATTTCATGGACAAGCAATTTACTTGGGCCATCAAATGATTTCAAACATTTTTTACACTGGAATAACGTTTCACTAGAAATGTTGTTACAATTGTTTACTGATTCTATTTCCGTGATTTGCTCACCATCTTTAGGATATTTAGTTAAACTTGTTTCAATTTCATCGTTCTTTCCATCTGATTCAGCAGATACAACCTCCATAATTATTAATTGTACAAATCAGCAAGATAGTCAGTGACGAATGAAGTACTTTTTAACTTTTAGATTTATGTCCTATAAAATTAATACTTAGTAAATAGAAGGCTGATAAACATCAAATTAAAGGCAGATCTACACTAGGCAAATTTACGTGTAGTATCAATGTACAAGAATTTGTGCAAACAAATTTGCCTAGTAGAGATCCACCTTAAACCTCTTGATTCCAGTGTTTGAAATAAGAACCAATAATCACTGCAGTGGAGAGATTTCTTTAACATACTTCCAGGTGTTGTAGCCTGAAACTATGCTCAAACATCACTCCTCCACAAAAACAGCCAGTTTCCTGATCTGACAACATGTTGACGCTAGGAAGGGCATCCAGTCATTAAACTTTGCCTCAAATAAATTATGCTGGTTTCAAGTGAAAAAAACGTAAACAATGCTGGATCTCTAAGTGAAGGCGTTGTAAATGATAGGGTTGGTGAGAGATGTGATAATCACCAGACCGTCATCAAGCGATCACATCATAAATTATGACTTGCCAGTCTGAATGTTGAGAACCTTAAAGGTCGGTCCAGTGAAGTTGTAGAAACACTAACAAGACGAGATATAGATATTTGTTGCTTACAGGATGTAAGATGGAGGGGCTCAGGTGCCAGATTTATCAAAGGGAAATTGTTCAACAAATTGTTCTGGATCAGTAAAGGTACAAAGGTACTGCTGACAAAGGTACTGCTGACCAGCTGTTAGAGAGTGTTGCAGCTCTAGGAAAGCAAGATATTGTGCTACTTGCCGGAGATCTAAATGGTCATATCGGGAAGAACGTAGATGGCTTTGAAAATACGCATGGTGGATATGGTTATAGGGAAAGAAATGTGGAAGGTGAAAGGATTTTGGAAATGAGCCTGGCAACAGATATGGTCATTGCAAACTCTTTCTTTCGTAAACGAGAAAGCAGATTTGTTACATATCAGTCTGGTGACCTAATGAGCCAAATTGATTACATCCTGGTCAAGCGTGAACACCTGTAGCTACTGAAAGATGTTAAAGTTATATCAAATGAGGAATGTGCTGTACAACACAAGCTACTGGTATGCGATGTAATGATGAAGTCACTGGAGATGAAACAAAAAGTCTTTAAAGCAAAGAAAAAGATCTGGAAGCTAAAAATCCCTGAAACTGCAAACGAGTACAGAAATGCTGTTACAGAACATCTCAATCCGAACCCTGTCAATAGCAGTGATGTCGAATCCATATGGAGCAACGTAAAGAATGGTATATTGGAGTCATGTGATAAAGTATGTGGATGGAGTAAGAATGGTCCAGGTAGATTAGAAACTTAGTGGTGGAATAATGAAGTAAACGAGGCCATTAGAAAGAAACACAGTCTATGCAAAAATTAGAAGAATGGTGGTAACTAGAAACCTTACCTAGCTGCCAAACGCGAAGCAAAGAAAGCTGTCTACGTAGCCAGAAAATCAGCAGAAGAAAACACATTCAGTGATCTTAACAATAATGTTGATAAGAAAAACCGCATCTTCAGTATGACTAAGAAAATGAAACAAGAGAACCAAGACATAGTTGGAGAGAATTGTGTGATAGATGACGATAGGAATCTGGCATACGATGACTCAGCTAAGAAATTAGCCTGGAAAACTCATGTTGACCCTGTAGACCCTGTAGAAGGTCCACCTATAACTGTCACCACTGGAATGGTCAAAAAAGCGATTTCTAAGATGAAGCTTGGAAAAGCTGCAGGTCCTTCTGAGGTTGTTGCCGAAATAGTGAAGAATGTTGGTGAAGAATGTGTCGAGCAGATAAACCACTTGATCAACACTATTATCCTTGAGGAAAAGATTCCAAGGGATTGGGAAAGCAGTTACATTGTGAACAGTTATAAAAGGAAGGGCGGTGCTATGCACAAAGGAAACTATCGTGGTCTGAAACTACTTCAAATAATGAAAGTCTTGGAGAGTTCTTGAATCCATCACTAGAGAAAGTGTTGACATTGACGGAATGTAGTTTGAGGAAGATTGGCGTAGATGAGTGGGTTGTTCGAGTTATAAGCCATGTATTGTAATTCTAGAAGCTGTTTCAGAGTGGGTAATTCCTTTAGTGATGAGTTTTTGATTAGAGTTGGTGTCTACCAAGGATCGGTTTTGAGTCCACTGCTCTTTATAATTGTTCTAGAAATGCGCCTGAAAAGGCCTTCGTGAACTACTTCTGCTTCTCACAAACAAAGGTATCTCTCTTCGTATGAGAGGCAACCTATACAACAGCTGTGTGAGAAGTATCTTGTTGT
>JAULBZ010001721.1:0-20994 GCA_032360805.1 Neoturris breviconis | reverse complement strand
CATGGGAGCAAATGGGGCGCTTATTAAAGAGGGGGCGCTTATTACAGAGGGGCGCTTATATAATAATTTTCGTATCAGAGGGGGCGCTTATTGGAGAGGGGCGCTTATTATAGAGAGGGGGCTTATTACAGTAAATACGGTACTAAGGTTTTATTTTAAAGCAGCAAAGGTTTTCATTCATGGGTAGAAATATAATAGGTATATACCAAGATAACCAGTCAGTATTTTTGTAGTGTGTGTGTGTAAAAAATTTAAAAACACAAGTTATATTTATTTATAATTATATTTATTCTCCAATGTGTAGGTCGACTAGTGACAGTCTTTCCAACTGAATAAGACTAAAAATCGGGGATACTTACTGTATACTATGTACAAAGTATAGTATTACCAAAAGGTACCAATAGTAGATCCTGATGACCAAAACATTTTGGATTTAAAAGGCTGTAGTAGATTGCTGGGAAATATATTCCTGAGAAAAAAACCCAAGTTAAAATTCTTCTCCATGAATATAGCTCTGCCTTTTTATCTCCTGTTTTCTTCTAGACTTCACTCGAGTCATGGATCACCTTCCCAGATTAAAGTTTTCAATTCAAGAGACAGAATATTGGGAAATATTGTCAATCAACAATATCAGTTGGTCTTCAATCTCATCTACAGTGCCTCATCGCATCAGAAAACTGTCTAGTCTTGTATATAGTTCTCCTCCTCTGTGATTAAACTCTTATTTTTCAATTCAGATTTCTAATTCTAACTTTGGCTTTGAAATAGTAAATTCGGATATGGAATAGTATTAGGGGACTGTACATGGAAACATGAGTGCTATAGAAAAAGGGGAATCTCCTGCCCAAAGTAGGAGATTTGAAACCTTTGTAGTGAAGTATTAACCTACATGGTCTAGTGGGCAAGCAGTCAAGTGGTTGCAATTACCGATTGAGTTGTAGATGTGAGTCAGGTTGTATATATATACAAGTTATCTTATATGAATTTCCCATGTTAGTGTATTATATCAAAAAAGAAAATCTATTCAAAATGGCAAACAATGGGAATAATGATTTCATCCGTGCTTCATTAGCTCTTGCTGCTGCTCAAATATGTCAATCTCTTGGGTGGCACTCAATGCATCGATCTTCTCATGATATATTGACTGACATATTGGAACGCTATTTAAAACAAGTATCCAAAACAGCTGCAAACTATTCACAAAATTGTAAGTATTATATAGCCTATATTATTTCCTCTTCCCAGTACTTTTTTATCCTCTTCAGATCTTATTCATACTCATGATGGTGATACAACCCCGAAACATGGTCGGAACCACTATACAGGGGAACATTTAGGCGGCAGTACTTCCAGGGGTGTGGCTCAAAATTTTCACCCAAGTGTGGTATTGAACTGGGAATCTCCAAGTAGGAACAAGAAACTTAATTTTATATGTAGAGAGGTACTGATAGCTGACAAAATAGGTCGAAATGACCATCTTCCAAGGGTTTATATACCTTAGCAAGATCATACATAATACCTAAGTTAGACTCAGATGGACTAAGTTTATTGTAAGCTGCTTCAGTTGTAATTTCTTTGCTAAACATAGTTTCAAGGTTATAGGCTTAAGAAATCATTTGAAATTTGTATCAAGGTTATCAAGATCAAGGTTGTATATTAATTGTTCATATTGTTTTTCTAGATTGCAGAACTGTCCCTAACTTGAATGATATTTCTCTAGCATTTGAGCAATTAGGAATAGAAATACATGAACTACAGGACTATGTCCACCAGGTGGAATCTCAACCCTTATCCCATAACGTTCCTGAAGTACCAGTGCCAAACAAACAAGATTTACTATCTTACTCTGTGGATGGCCAGTTTCCTGCTATTGTTGAGACTAAGGAGAATGAAGAAATGGATATTGATATCAAAGAAGAAGTACACGAATCAGAAGGTTTGTTTTTATTTTTACCTGGTTATTATTTGATGATATAATACAGATGAAAATTCTTCTTTTAAAGATAATATTGTTTCATGAATGTAGTCCAGTCAATGAAGCTTAAATTTTGAATAACCCAGAAAAAATTAGATAAAAAAGGAATTTGGTACCAAAATTTTGCAAATTTATTATACAAATATAAAGCAAGCTTGAGATATTGGGAAAATATTTTCTGACCGATTGACTGTAATCATGTAGCTATCATAGAAGCCTGGAAAAACTTTAAAAAAAAATAAAAAATCAGTATTAGCTATTTTTATTAGTACCATATGAAAGAGTGCACAAATTTGATGAAAACACCCACTAATCAGTTTTTTACCTAGATGGATGTTTTTTGAGTTTGAGAAAGATGAGGTTGAAAGGAACTGGCATTTTTGCCCCCCAAATGTATCTTTCAGCCTTTTTAAAATCTTGAAAATGGCTCGTTATTAAAGTTTTAAGGCCGTTTTCCACTTCAGAAAATTTTCTGCAAAATGGAAAATGCACATGCGTAGAAGGAAATATATAGTCCTGATATTCCTTTCTATGCATGCGGTTTTCCGTTCCGCTTCCATTCTACAGTTACATTTCTGACGTGGAAAACGGCCTTTACTCTCTTTAACATTGGTACTAGTTAATACAATTAGCTAATAATTTTTCCAGATTTTTTCTCCTTACAGATTTTAGTGAAAATGATTAAAGATAAACTTTTGTTATATAAGGAGCTGATCCACTATGGTATTGCACATCGTATAAAATTGCATGCGTCAGCAGTTGAGTAGTTGTGGAATTAGATAGAAGCAATTTGTCAACACTGCAAAAATAGAAATTTAGATTGCCAGTTTTTATTGTTGTTAAAATGAACATTAATGTGTCTAGACATCGACATCATTTAAGAGAACTAAAGCCATTTGATACATTTATCGAACCATGAATTAATGTCAATCAAACTAAATAAATGATTTTGATTGGTTATTTTTGAATAAATAAAAGCGATTTTTCGATGCTGCAAAAAATAACAGTATAAATAGATATAACAAATATTTATTTTTAAGGCTAAAATATTAATAATGACATCAACAAATCCTTAAGGTAGAATTTTGTTGATTTTGCTGATTTTTAATATAATTTAACGACAATTTCATCTTTTATTCAAATTATTCTGGTTTCAAATGGAAATTGACCCCTGACTATTTTAAAAATACTGCATAATCGGTAAGTGAGCATCTCAAAAATAAAATCTACAGAGATAGGTACTGAGTCAACAATTTTGCAATGAATTGGTTTCTTCGTACCGAAAAAAATAAAATCATTTTTGTTGCATTTGGTCAAATTTAGTTTTTTTTAACTCTGCCAAAATACTGATTTTGAGACGAAATTTTGAGATGGTCCCTAATAGATTTTAAAAGTGCTGCATATTTTTTAAGTGAAGAATTTGTATAAAACTGTTGAACAAGAAATCATTTTAGATGCATGATGGATGAAAACATCTGTAAATAATGGAACCCTGAAACGTCTAAATAAGTTCAAGATTCTTTAAGTTGAACTCTTGCAAAAGAGTATTAGGAGAAAAAAAAATGAATATAGTAGAAATTTACTGTTCTTTTAAAGTCGCTTGGTGAAATCTCTGATAAAACCGACATCGCCGAAAGAATGATGAGACAATTTGTGATATTCATCCTCTCGTCTCGTTAATTCTTTTAGTATATTATATGGTTCTATCCACCATTTTAACTTAAAAAAAAATTATTGGAATATATTTGTTTAGTCTAATTTGCATATAGTATATGCGAAAATTTGATTTATTATATACTTTGAACATTCGTTATTCTGAACTAATCTCTTGGCCTCATGGTGGTTTGAGTTAACGAATGTATGAGTATTATTATTTCCTCTAATAAGTGCTGCCCTCTAATAGGCACCACACCTTAAGAAGAGTGAATAACCGTCAGTCACCTTCTAATAAGCGCCACATAAGTGTTGGACCTTTAAGAGCGATGCTTATTAGAAATAATGCTAAACAATTGATTCGTGTTTTACAGTATTGTCTGCTTAGCCCATGGTTTTGGAGTGGATCTAATGAAAACAGCAGTTGTATAAAATGATTATATTTGAAGATAATTTTGCTGATATTTAATGGTGTATTTTCTTAATGAACTAAAATTACCAGATCTGAAAACAGTTCATTTTAATTGACTTACCCAATTTTGAAATAAGTGCAGCTCTCTTATAAATGCCACCCTCCAACAGGTGCCACTCCTAAAAGTACCCCCCACCACCTTCCCCAGGGCACTATGGAAATTGTTGTGAAGTGCTTTAATTAAAAACTCAAATTAATATACCTAAGGTATCTTTCTATTTGCTTTGGTGAATTCCAATGCTATAATTTCTTTCATAGCTTTTCATATTTTTGAACAAAAAGGTAGAATGTTTACACAAAATTCAATCCTTTTATTTCTTGAAAGAACATTTTGCTCATTTCCATTTAATTCTTTTAGTTGCAGCAGATGAAACAGATGAAAATAAAACAGACAGACCTAAAGATTTAGTTATTTGTAGAAACAGTGTTGAAAGTCCACCACCCTACTCACCATTGGAACCAAAAAGTTTAAATTATGACGCTCAATGTAATATGGATTTAACTCGACCAGGTCTAATAGTTACTACACCTAAAGGATACACACCAACATTAACAACACAGGCTCCTACTGTTGGAATAGCGAGCTTTACTAATTCAGTTGCTAAAATATTACCCTCTCCAGAAATAAAGTCACTGATAAGTGAGACAACTACTTCTAAGCCTGTTCCAATAATCGAGACAAAAAGTGAGACAGCTAAGGTAAAGCATAAAGATAAGAAAACAGAAAAAACTCAATCTATGATGTCACCTAAAAGTTCATCGAAAACACTGAAATCCTCTTCTCCTAAACTTTCTAAAAATAAACGTTCTGTTGATTTGCTGTCTCCAAAATCTCAAAGAAAGTCTTCAAAATCTCCCAAACCAAAAATTCCTACAGCTGGTATTACGGATTTTGTTAAAACAAGTAAGTTGACCGAAAGAACAATAATTCCAAAGAAAATCATAAAACCTATTGATAGAGAAGCTGTAGCTTTAAAGGAAGAACTCCCTGATAATTCCTATAAAATAACTGAACCCGAAACGGTACCTTATGCAGATAAAACACTTGAATTACCTGACAGTCCACCGCATATAGAACCATCACCTCCTGTAATACTATCTCCTATTGCTGTAACGAAAACATCTCCACGGTCACCTACTCTCTCAGAGACAGCAATAAAACATGAAGTGTGTAGTCCAGAAAGACCATCAAAAACAGTTGTATTTCCAAAACAGGAACCCATTTCAACACACACAATACATGAATCATCACCACCGACATTGTTTTCACCCAAAGATATGATTTCACCGAATAATGGTGGTATAAGCTCATTTTCTACTGAACTAGAAAAACCAGTACTATTAAGTCCAGTTCCAATAAGTATGCCAGTATTACAAAAGCACTCTGATGATCTTGATATAACTGGTAACTCTACAGAAACTGAGATAGATATACTGTCGTATTCTCAAAATGAATTAAATCCTTCAGAAAATATTGACCTTTCGCCAGTTGTACTATTACATCATTCTGTGACAGAAGAGAAAAAGAAAAAAAAGAAAAAGAAATCTGATAAAGATAAGGAAGGAAGAAAGGTACGTGATTGGTGCCCGATATATGAGTGAGTAATCTTTCCTCTGCAATGGTTACTTGCTTTTGTTTTGTAGCGCTAATGAATACTATCCAATCAGTAAGCTTGATTTTCACAAGACGATAAATTTGCGGCGAAAGCCAAAAGAAGACATCCACCATTAGCATACTTATGAAATATCCTCCAGTTGAAATCAGGGCACTGTTTAATATTTTGATAAAAACTTTACCTTGATACGATGCAGAATTAAAAAGTACTAAATGCACAGCCATTATGGAGAAGAGTTTCAATGATATAGCTTCTTTTTAACCGAGCAACTAATCCTACCGAACCTAGTTTTATTGCTAAGGTGGATTTCCACTAGACCGTGCGAAAGCCAAGAGAAGACATCCATGGATAGAAATTGGCATTGCATGTTGTGTAATGCTAATTTCTATCAATGAAATGCCCTCTTTTGGCTTTTGCATAAAATGTTTTGCCTATTGGAGATCAACCTTTTAAATGCTATCCAGGCTCAATATATACCAATGGGCAATAACTTGTTCAAAGTCAGCAGTAAAGACGCTAGAACAACGTTGAACGACGTTGTTCTAGCGTCTTTGCTGCGGACTTTGAACAAGTTTTTTCCGACTGGGATACTCACTTACATACTAACTTGTAGCTAATTATAAGTTGGTCATACACACAGTGTCTAAGTAAGAGAGAAAACTCTTATTGTGATTGTTATAGACAGCTTCAGACATTCTTATTCTTAATGTTACAAAATGGTATATTTCTTCAGCAAGATGGGAGTAAAGAAAAGAAAGAAAAGAAGAAGAAACGAGAAGAAAAAGAAAAAATCGAGAAAAAAGAAAGTGTTGCACCAATACCTAGAATAACACTGAAAATGGGTAGTGAAACTATATCTGATTCAGCCCCCAAGTTATCCAAATTGTAAGTCTTGGTTTATAGTCGTTATTCAATCTGATAGACGGATGTTTGAATTTGCTGAGAAAAAGATCTCAATAAAAGTGTCACTTTGAAAGGTTTAATAGCGAAAGCGCTCACATTCTGTAGTTCATATTTTAGCAGTATTTTGAAACCCTATATCAATGGTTATTATAAGTACACGGCAGGGATTGCAATTTATTATCTGTTATATATTAACGTTTAATGTTTTCTTAAAAGGCTTATCACTTCTGAGGCAACATCAAGTTTCTCTTCTAATGATATATCTCCGTCCCCTGTATCTATGAAGTCTTCATCTAAGAAGAGCAAGAAAGTGAGTAAACAAAAGGAAGTAAAATCTGGTGGTTTCTACGTAGAGACGTTAACAAATACATCGGTAAGTTGCAACAATAGGTAATACTTCAATTAAGCGCCCCTCTAATAAGTAATAAACTAACACCCCAGGGACATTTAAAAGAAGTCATTAGAAATGAAATTGAATGATGATCCATGTCGGCTCATCCTTATACCTTTCAGACTGGAAATAAAAACAATCATTGTGGAAGAGGGATATTTGAGCATTGCTTCAGGCTTTCTAGCCTCTTACAATTCAATGAAATTCAGTATTATCTGCAAGAAGCTTTTCTTTCAGACTTTCTGCGTTGTTGGACTTTCTACATTGTTGATTTTAGTCATCAATTGGAGCTGATGTATACTACTGTCCTGGTTGTGGTTTAGCAGATGATGGAAGTCCAATGATTGGTTGTGATTCATGTGATCTATGGTATCATTGGTAAGCTTCTTTATTGGAGATATCATATTGTATTACAAAATTATAAAACAAAGTGCATTACGCAAGCATTGAATACTACCTTAAGGGGTAAAAATGTTTGCGGAACACAAAAAACGACGCTGCATTGGATAACGTCCTTTAATTCGAACAAGACTAGCTTTCTTAGATTCGTATTTTTCAATCGCATCCAAAATGACGTCTGAACTCACACTCTTTCACTTACAACTGTAAAGAGTACTAAACTTCGAAACGAAGAAATACTTCTTCAAAGTTTTGTTGCATTAAGCTTGTTGGCGTTAATTACCTTAACCATATTTCTACTGGGCTTTTTAGGGCTCTGAGAATCTGGAACCAAGTTGGATCAACCCATATAAACATTTTTGCACAATTATTTTTGTGAGTCATCAAGGAAAAACAGGAGGTGCAAAAAAAATAATGTTAGCCGAAATTTTACCACCATCTGTCAAAAAATTGGTAACTAAGGGAATATTATCCTAGATAAGTTATAGGAAAAGTCACAAATTCTCTAGTCGTATAAGCCATTATTCAAAAGTTAAAATAAGGGTTAAGGATAGAAGTCTTTGTGGAATTTATTTTTACAGATGAGCGATGTAAAGATAGTAGATTTTGCGGAATTTATTTTTACGTTTGAAAAGTAGTGTGGAAACATTGCGGAATTTATTTTTGCGTTTTATGCTTTAAAAGATGAAGATTTGTAACTTTATTTGCGGTCAGACCACCAAGTAAAGTTAAAAATACCTGCTGAACCCGAGAAGGATGAAATATATTATATATGCACTGGGATATTTATAGGGTACATTGAAGAATATGAAGAAACAAAATATTTTAAAACATTGTTGTTAATACATATCTTCAAGGATTTCGAAAATGTTTGTTATCTGAGTACCGTCTCAATTGCGGAATTTATTTTTGCGAAATTTCTTCCGGCTATAATTTTTTCCCCTAAGATAGGGTTAATATGAGATGCTGGAACAGTTGTGAGACTGCTGTAGAAATTATACCAGTGGAGCCCCTACAAAGCGTACACTATTTGTGCAAAAATAAATGTTCAGCTTTGAGAGCAATTGACAAAACAGTACGATAGCTTAGATCAAAACTTACGGCTGAAGGAAATGGAATCCAGGTAGAATGTGTCTTCGACGGGTACTCAGTGTGCAAAGACTTGATCAGAGTTCGCAATAAAGAACAACGTTGAACGACGTTGTTTTAGCTTCGTTACTGTGGACAAGTTTGAGCACCGAGTAATTAAATCAGAAAATAGAAAGCATAAAAAAGTTTGCTTGAAAGAATGTTCGTAAAATCATAAAGTTTGCCTACACTCATTTTTTGTTCTTGTCCGCGTTGTAACATGCCTGTTAGTTGGGAATATTCATTTGGTGTATGCAAAAGGTGTCCGTCTTATAGAGTGTCCGTCTTTATGTCCACTACCTATATATAAAGTTTATATTAGTGGTTATTAATAAATCGTTCCATTACCGGAGTTACTCCGCATATAGGGTGTCCGCCTGATCATTCCGCTGTATCAATCTAAATTGACAAGTTATCCCTTGATTTTATTTTTAGGCCGTGTGTAAATGTAACAACAGCTCCTGATGATGACGCACAATGGTATTGTCCGAAATGTAGCAGTGCTCCACCAGCTAAGAAGAAAAAGAAGAAAAAGAAAAGAGACACCCAATAAGAAATCTTTATTGAATTGACAAGCAAGAGTAAAAGATCGTTATAATTATTGCGATTGAATTCGAAACATCAGTTCATTCATATTTGTAAATTATAAACACAGTTTTCACATACATATATTGACTATTTCCTCGATTCTGAGCTTTACAGGGACAAACAAGTCTTTCGTGCACCTAGTGAGCTTTACAAGCTATATAGGGATAAGTAAACCATCAATGGAACAACAAATTGGAAGCAATCAATTTAAAATCGTTTGGTACACCATAACCCACTGGGCAGTGTTTTATTTGAAGGAGTGGTTAGGGTGAAAAACGTTTTTTTTTGTAAAACGCATTTTTAAAACTATAAAGTGGCCATTTTAAAAATCGATTATTGGGCCACTGGGTCAGCAAATTATTATCTTGTGCTTTGCTGCTAAAATAATTCGTGATTATTTGTGAATATACCTTATTCGTACTAATTTTCGCGCAATGAGAGTAAATGCTGTGTTTTTTGAGCGTAGATTTCGCTCATTTACGATATGCGTATATTTAATGTGCATTAATATTCACGCATGACCATCTATGAAAAAATGATTACATTTATTTGGAGTGGTAAAACACTTATTTAGATTGGCAACTGCAAAGCAAGGGGTGTATTATTTTCCCACGTGCCAACTTTGACGCAACCTCGTTCCCAGGGCTACTTGCCTCTCTTGGGTAAATCGGATATTAATATCGGCGTCGACGTTCCGTATTCACAGAGACTATCGGCGCTAGGTTCGAGTATGAACTTTGACGCACATCGTTTTGCGCGTAATTTCTGTACTAAATTTCGCGTAATAAGTAAACCTTATTGCGAATGTCTAATAATATACAGTGAACTCCCGGTAACTCGAACACCGGATAACTCGAACTTTTGTTATCTCGAACTATTTTCTTTGGTCCCTTAAACCTTCCCTAATACTTCCTTATATAAATATCACTCGTTAACTCAAACATTCGTTATCTAGAACCATTTTTTAGTCTCCCTTCGGCTAATTTCTTCGTATAACTCGAACTGTTTTCTTAGGAAAGGAAAAGGAATTCAAAATACTTGTTAAATGACAAAATTCAAAATTTCTTTCATTTTCATTAACTCAATTGTTAAAAACGAAAACGAATTATCAGTAAGGATGAGACAAGCTGATATACGAAACTTCTTCCAGTGAATATAAAATTATATTGTAACATATTGTTATGATTTTTTACCGAAGAAAAAATCGCCTTAGCTCGAATTAATATAACATTTTGGCCAGAATTCGACTTAACGGGAGCATTCGTTAACTCGAACTATTTCTCCCGGTCCCTTGGAGGTTCGAGTTACCGGGAGTTCACTGTAGTTTACTTTGTTTTTCATTGCTGTTTCATAAGTATTTGTTATTGTAGCACAGCAAAAGTAGCTAATCGTATAAAATAGGCTTAGTTTCAACAACTTTTGGAGCGAATGTTTAAATACTTTCGTGTGGATTTTTCATACCATGATTAAGATACCCACTCACAAGGCAATTAAGGCGGGTCAAAAACATTGCTTCGCTATTTTTTATTCCCAAGAAATGTGTTTTGGGTTTTCAGAAGGGTATTACGTATCAATCGTGTCTGTTCATTTCTGAACATACAAAATGGCGTAAACAACGTTTTAGAGTGAAATCCGGGGGTACAAATATTTTACTTTTGCGATGTAAGACATAGGTTGAAATAACGATTCGATTTTTCGCTGTTCATTTCTACAAATGATATTTATAGGCTATTAATACTCTCTCATAAACCTTAAATCCTCCTTAATTGCCTTGAGCCAACATTTTTTATGTATATGAAGGCAAAATAATTGGTGCATGAAAGGGGTTGTATTTTGAGAAGTTCCAAAAGATGATGTAGGAGTTGCAACAGGTAGAGCTACTTAACAAACCACATTTGGAGGTGGTGATGTGTACAAAAAACAATAAAATTAGTTTTGGCAAATTTGCAACTATGGTATTTTTTACTTTGATTTACATAATTCATTTCCCGCTCACGACATCCTGTCTATTCTGTCATAGCTCCGTTCAGGTCTCCACTAGAAACCAATCTCGTTCCCAAGGCTTCTTGCCTTTCGAACACGGAAGAGCGACCCTTTCGTACTTCGAAAAGGTAAAAAACCCTGGGAACGAGGTTGCACTAGAAATAGCAGATCAGAAAATGTTTGCTCTCAGATTTATTTTCGCGATTAAAAACATATAACTCGTGTTTAGTATTTTATAAATATCTCGAAAACTATACATCCTTTCCGTACAAAAGTGTACATTTTCTGAAACGTAATTAAATGCTCTACGCAACTAGAATATTTGTTGTAAAACCACTGTGGAGATAACTCAGGATAACTCGACTTTTTTGAGAGAACTTTTCACATAAATAGCTTTAACAGGGTTTACAGCACTTAAGGAAAAGTTAGGGAAACCTTAAAAACCAGGGAATTTAAATCAGAATACTCAGGGATAACTCAGGGAATTTTATTTTGAGGGTGAAGTTTTTATTTTTAAGTTCTAGATTTTCTGTGACTCAAAACTACGATAATTTGATTTTTATTTCTTCTATCTATCTATTTTCTGTCCAATAAGAATAACGCATGTTTCAAAGATTCGAAGCCAGTTGTCAAAAATATTTGTCAAGTTTTCAGATAATCAGGGGAAAATATATACTTTTTTACATCAAAACTCAGGAAAAATTTCTTTAAAACAGAAGAAAGGGAGAACTCAGGGGAAATGGTGGTAGGTCACTTGGATCTCGTCGAAGTTGGCAATTATAAAACTTTATTTTTCTTATTACTTTTGAGTTCCAGTAGTAAAATTAAATAACATATATGCTAGTCGTATAGGGCATTGAATTACGCTTCAGAGAATGTATACTTTTTTGTAGGGAAAAGATGTAGTTGAGATATTTGTTATATACTGAACATAGGCTTATAGGTTACACACTATCCGTCTGTTAATTCACCAAAATATAAAAAATCTCCGCTTTAAAGAAAATATGAGATTATATCATTTCCTTCTATTCCAAGTATAAAGAAAATCGGAAGCTAAAACGAGATTGGGTGAAATCGGAATTTTTGAGCACGGAACTCAAATCGAAAAGATTTTTACTCGGGCTTTGTCTCTTCCACAAATAGCCGGGCAGTCTGCTACTAGAATCTAAAAAATCTTACTGCCAATGTTTTTGTTCTTTGTGAGTTGGTAAATATCAGCCTCGTACCCAGCACCTTTTGCAGCTTTGTTTATTTCACACGTTTTTGCGTAACCATTCTATGGCGTAACTTAAAGCTTCGTTGTTGGTCAGATTCAAAATTTCAGCTTAGTTATTGAACCCGAAACTACAAGTCATTCCTAGTTAAATCCCTATGAAATCCATTATACATCATAACCACCTTAGCAGTGTTGTTTCGAGTGATTTCCCGCGTCCGAGAGTATTACATTTTTTCTGACTGAAACAAATTGTTTTTTACAATAGAATCTCCATAAAGCGGATACAGTGTCCGAATTCGCTTTATAGAAAGTTGACAAATGAGAAGAGTTGTATTTACAGAAATGAAAACTGTCTGTCTTAAAGGTGTCCGTAGGATATATCCTACGAAGGTTTTACAATTTATATTCTGTGAACGTAAAAACCACTTCTAGTTTTCAATTTACCGAATTTTATGATCTGACAATAAGTGTAAAATCGCTTCAACAAGAATTCCTAATTTTCTTTATAGAAATGTTCGTGCAAAATTTTGGCTATTTTTATTAGGGGATTTTCCTACGGCTTTATCGGGTTTATGAAAGAGCCAACCTTATAGACCAAATTACAACAAAATTCGTTTCCATTCATGTGCATGAAGTTTCAAATACATTGATTATTCATGCATGAACAAATTTAACAGCTATTGAACATTGCGCGTGTTTTCTTGCAGCTACTTTCAAGTTATCACGTGACACGTTAAAGCCGGTGATTCAGCCAATAGAATAATTAAAAAATTCATGCCGAAAACGAGTTTCACTCATATGGATGTTGCTATGGAAGAACCAATGAAAATGCAATGTGGTGTTTGATAAACATTCATAATGCTCGCAAAAACTGTTTTACTATTGTTTCTGTTGTTTGTTGCTGGATTCAACTTATTGTTTTGGCTGCTTGCAAGCGTACTCTTGAAAACGCTATGTTTCTACTGCACGAATCTTTAGTATTTCTTTGCAGATGTATATGCAATGACTTTAGAAAGTTCACGAGGACGTGGAAAGAAGAGTATGTTTTACCATTTAATATTTGTGTTGTGTTTAGCTTCTAACATTACTGCTCTTCCATCACGGAAATATCATTCGTTAGCACATTTACGAACAATCGATGTTGACGATGATCTTGGAAGCAATATGCCAAAGAAACATCACAACTACAAAGATATGACAGATTTCTTAGATGATTTGCATAAACAGTATCCAACAATTACACACAAATATAGTATAGGGAAGTCAGTAGAGGGACGTGAATTATGGGTATTTGTAGTTAGTGATTTTCCAGATAAGCATGAAGCTGGTGAACCAGAATTTAAGTATATTGCAAATATGCATGGAAACGAGGTTGTCGGAAGAGAGTTGCTGTTACATTTCTGTCAAGTACTGTGCCAACAATATAAGAATAGTCCACGGTTGACGAAATTAATCGACAATACGCGAATGCATTTCATGCCGACTATGAATCCAGACGGCTATGAGATGGCCATTAAAGATGGCGGTAGTGATTGGCTTGTCGGAAGAAATAATGCAAACAATGTAGATCTGAATCGGAACTTTCCAGATCAATTTTTCCCAAAAGACGCGACAAAGCGTGAACCTGAAGTTAATCATACAATTAATTGGATTACGAGTCGCCCGTTTATTCTTTCAGCAAATCTTCATGGAGGCTCCTTAGTAGCTAATTATCCATACGACGACAATCCAGATGGTCAAAATGAATACACAGCGTGTCCTGATGATGATGTATTTAAAAAGTTAGCGCTCACGTATTCATTTGCTCACGAAATAATGCATAAAGACAATCCACCATGGGAATGCAAAGGTGTACCCCCAGATCACTTCAAAAACGGAATAACAAATGGTGCCAGTTGGTATAATGTTGCAGGGGGTATGCAAGATTTTAATTACATTCATAGTGATTGCATGGAAATTACCTTAGAGTTAGGTTGTAACAAATTTCCAAATGAGACGCAATTGCCGAGGTATTGGAAAGAAAACAAACATGCTCTTCTGGAATTTATTGAACAGGTAAACTATGTCTATATTCGATAGCTACATTCCCAATAATCTAGCATACTTCAAGGAAACTTTCGCGAAATATTTGGAAAAATCTTTCGCGAATAGACGACTTTCTAATATTTCGTCGGAAACCTTTGCGAAGAATTACAAATATTTTTTTCAAGAACATGAACTCTCACAAACAAGGAGGGAACACACAAGAAAAGAAAACATTTGTACAAGAAATTCACATTTTCGCAAAATCACTTTTGATGCGTGGAGAAATAATTAAGAAATTAATGTATATAACTGGTAGTTTGAAAAATCTTTAATTATTGCTTCCACTTTAACATGCGTCCATGTTAAATTAATTTTTTAATTATTTGCCTTAACTTCTCTTTATACACAAAAGTGAATTTCACCAAAAACGAAACCTCTTAAGTCATTTTTCTTTTATTCGCTCTCTTGCCAATAACTTAGTTTAATACGACAAAAAACAGCAACTTTTAGAAAACCGTCCTGTGATAGTTGTCACAGTTATGTCGTCTTTCATCAATTTATTGTTGTTTTTTACTTCAAAAAAACTAAGGTGCCGAGCGCTTGTATCCGCCCGGTATTTCGATTTTGAAATCTTATTCTGCTATAAGCGCTGACGCCACTATGCGAGGTTTGTAGGGATGTGTATCGTTTAAAGCCCTTTGATTAAAATCATATATATATTACCACACGGGCGTTACACATGTGTTACACAAAGTTACACATGTGTTCAAGACTTTAATTGATAAGTATCTGCTAAACTTACACACGTGTTCATATGGAGGCTGTACAAGTGATTCTCGAGTGCTGAAATAAGCTGGGTGGGGCATAGGGCGTCTAAAAGAGTTTGTCTTGCATAGTTGTATTAGCTGTAAAGGCTCCACTCTGCGAATTCTAAATTAAGCTATTACGGTGGTTGAAAGTGACGTCACCTATCACTTTCAACTAATAACGGCTTTATTTAGAATTCGTGCGAATTGATGATTTGTTAGCGAACATATATTGATTCTTTGTTACGTGGGAACCAATCAATTTCAATATCATCAACTAAAACACGCTTCTCTTCTGATACTAATATGGAGCTGATCTAAAAATGCAATATAATTCAATATTTAGATACATCAAGGGATAAGTGGTTTGGTCACAGATAAATCCAACTCTCCGGTGGAAGGTGCACGTGTTCATATCGATGACCGCACGCATATATCACATACCGAAAAAGATGGAGATTATTGGAGGATATTGAATCCAGGTACATATACCGTGAAAGTCGTAAAAGAAGGGTATAAAACAGCAACGAAAATTGCTGTAGTTAAAAGTGATAAAATTTCCTTAAATTTTGAGTTGGAACGGGATAACTCAGGGAGCAGTGATTCAACTGAACCTAGCTCACTTACTGAACCAACGGAAGGAAATAATCAAGGCTTGCTGGCGTCATTTGAGCATGAACAAACGACATACCCTTTATTATCACAAATCCAAAGTATTGACCAACAAATTATGGCAAGTGCATCAGAACCGCAATCGCAAACATGGCAACCTGACATGCAAGCTTTTAGTGCGCCTACAGTTAGCCTTGGTGGAAATAATGAGCGACAGAATTCTCATTTTCAAGGAGATAGTATTGATGACATGGCAATGGAATCACCATTTGAATCACAACCACACGAGTATTTTATGCATTCGTCAAAAGATTCTGAAAAAACAGAGCACTTACTTAATGATTTAGAAGGTCAAGATTTATTTGATCATAGAAGTGAGTTCACCAGTGATGCTGCATGAGAGCGCAGTATCTTCACTTACATACACTTATTAAAGTAATTTTTATCACCAATATTCTCTTTACTATGGGTGGGTATAATGTACCGTATTTCCTGTAATTAGCGCCTGGGTGCTAATAAAATTATTTCGGTTCTAAGGGACGCTTATTAAAGGTGCGCTAAGTTCAGGGTGGGCGTAAAAATACATTTCAAACATGGGGTTCACTTTTTATTTTGTCGTCATTTTGTGATATCATTTTAATTTTTTCACAACATTTTCGCGAAGTTACACTAACCTTTGAAGAATTTTCCAAAATTTCTTGTATTTAAACTATGAAGTTTTTAATGCTGTAATACATGGTTTTTATTTTCGTTTACAAGGCAAGAAAGCTCATTTTCTTCGCTTACTTTCCAGAATTTACAAAGGTTTGCAAAGTTCGCATGGTCTTTAACAGTCAATTTATTTTGAACAAAACATTTATAACAATATGCGTTTTGTTTTCTCTATTAATCCCTTCTGGGCGCTTATTTCAGGATGGGTGTTAATAAAATTATTTCCTTTCTAAGATCGGCGCTGATTAGAGGGTGCACTTAATTCAACATGGGCGCTAATTACAGAAAAGTAGGAGTGACCATGTTAGTAGTAAGAAATCATTGCATACGTCACAATTCTTATTCATAAAAACTATCTCGGTGGGCCAAAACATGTTCAAAGTTCGCAGTAAAGACGCTAGAACAAAGTCGTTCAACGTCGTTCTAGCGTCTTACTGCAGACTTTAAACAAGCTTTTGCCCACTCGGATCTAAAAGTATCAGAAGGAAAATCACAGCCTAGTGAAGAAATCACATTGATTTTGACAGATTGACCATGATGTTTCCAACTGACATAGCATACTATAAAAAATGTAACTAACATAAGAAATATAAGTAAAAAACCTGTTGCTAAGTTATGTACACGATGACGTAACATCTGATTAACGCCGGAAATAAATTGTTTTGACGTTGATTAGATGTCGCGTGCCTGCAGCAAACGAACCACAGTCAAACGAAGTTAAAACAATGGATATTAAACGTCGTTTGACCATCGAGTAAAGTGTATTCTGAAGGCGGATTTCTACTAGGAGAATTCGTTTGCGCGAATTCTAAATGAAACCATTACATTGGTTGAAAGCGACGTTACCTGACAGGTGACGACACTTCCAATCAATGTAATAACTAATTCGTTCGTGCTTGCTATGTTTACGTGGTTTTTGTTCACCGTTTGCCAAGTCAGAATCAATAAATAATGTCGACTTAAATCTTCTTAATACCGAATCTAAATTGCATGTAACAGTAGATTAAGTTTATTATGAATTTGAACTCCATCAGCAGCATTGCATTGTTAATCATGCATTCTTCATTGTTATACTATATTTAAGTACTTTGTTTTACTATTATGATACAGTATACTCTCTATGATTGTTAAGCGACGGCCTTTCGTTCTATAAACGTTCTCACTTATGTAACGGCCTTATTTAGAATTCGTGCGAACGAATTCGCCTAGTGGAAATCCGCCCTGAAAAGCTGTAAAGAATAGACGAACGCAACAAGTGAATCAACGAATACGTAACAAAGAACAAGCATTTTCCATCCGTCTAATATAAAATCTATAAATTACAATAAGTATTTGAAGCAAGAGATTGATATTCGTGGAATAGGGAGTATTTGAAGCAAGAGATTAACATTCGGGAGGAGGGAGAGAACTCTAGCCAATGATATAAAATGAAGAGGTTATTGTTCGCTTGGATGAAAAGCATAAGATATAAATAGCAGTTAGTCTTCATGAAAATTAATCTCTTTTTCTTCGAACACACTACCTTAAAGTGATTTTTTTTTGGAGTGGATTTAATTTTGCAAAGGTAACTTTGGTTGCATTTTACACGGAATTATTTTTGCGAATACCAGAGAATTTTGAGATGCAAAATTCTAAAGTTTGAATAAAAAATCAGACTTTCTGTAACAAAACAACAACTTTCTTTGCAGAAAAGCACGACTAAACAACACATCTTAAATTTCGCGTGTGTTTATTTTTAGGAATTGATGTATTTGAGAGGTTGTGAGTATTATTTTTGCAAACAATTTATCACCTTGACGTATAAATACACAAATTAAACTTATACGAGTATATTGGTGATTCGTATGCCAAATCATAAAGCAAGATGTAACTCGTATTGCACGATAGGGATATTGACATCAACATTGCACGAGAAAGAGAACACTGATAAGTCAACGCGATCTCGAAATTGAATGGCTATATTTCTCTTGCACAGATAGCATGCGTGTACGATATTTCTGCAATCACAAAATCTCTCAAGGAGAGTTTCAACGTTTGTGGATTTGGATTTGTGGATGTGGATTTACAATTGAAAATCAAGTAGCAAATTGCTACAGTGCCTATAACATAAAAATAGAACTTCATTCATCGAGCAAAAACTTTCAGTATCATACATAGATAAACAAGAACTTTTTGCATTTGGACTGGCTTTGTGTACTTTTAACGGTAGCAATTAATATTCTCGCAAAGCAAACACACTTCTTGTGGGTTTGTCCAAAAAATGTCAGGAAAGTTTCTGCAAACCAACAAAAAAAAACAATGGGAAACATCATCATCAAATACTTTAAAGGTACTAAATTTTGCGGCCACGTCAAATCTGTGAGTATGGTAGGTATTAAATTTCGCGGATGGTCCGAATAGAAACTTTCGCGGCTGATTTACGTAAAATTTGTTATAAAAAATGTCAGTAAAAACAAATCGGCAAGAAATGACTAAATTTTTATTAGGCGACTAAATTTCCTACCGACTAAATTTTAACGTCGACTTTCTTTAACCGACCCGTATTTTAGCAGACGTATTTGTTATTTGATCTATATTTGAAGACAGTGAGGGAGAGGTGATTCCCTTATCGAAAACGAAAAAATGGGAGGGAAGTTAAAAAAAAAATCAAATGTTTATGAGTGATTTTCAAAATAACGTTGATTAAATCATAATAAATACAGATGCAAACATATTTTTAACATTTCCAACAATCTTTTCTTGATGTGACTTAACGAAAAGGCAAAAATCTTCCTTAGGTGACTAAATTTTTAACCGACTAATTTTAATGCCTCGTTTTATTTGTTTTATGGAAAGGACCATGTTTATTTATTTTCCAGTTTGAGCCTCATTTTATGTTTAGATTATCCATATTTAAAGTAGTGTTGAAAAACATTTGAAAACAATGCAACGAGATCTCGAATTGACATTAACTTTATTCCTATCTTAAAAAGATTCTGTTTAGACTTGGATTATGCTTATGCTAGGCTTATTTTTTCAGGAATTTCAGTCTATATATGCTTTTAAACAAAATTAGGCGTACCCGCAAAATATTTTTACTTTTTCAAATAATAATGGAAACACCTAAAAACGCCGAATGCATTCTATACAGGCCGACAAAATTCATCCTCCGCTCTTCTTGGGACAAGTTTATTTGATTTATTCATGCTATTCCAAAAGTTCTAATTTCATTTCGTCTTTTCTCCAAACTGTGGCATCGTGAAAATAAATACCCGCGAAAACTAGTACCCCTAAGGTATCACCAAATGAAAAGTTTATAAGAAAGGTTTCTAGAATGCTTTATACTTGTTACTATTTCCTTTAAATTTCTCGAAACATTCATAAAATAAAACCACTATTCACAATCTAACTTTACATACTTCAGAAGGGTTTATCAACATCGTGTACTCAGTAACGTTCTGTGTTGATGTTTATCAACATCGTGTTCATAATTTAAAATTGGTTTCTTCTTAAGATCAGTGAGTTAGTAACCCTCTTTCGTATTTTTCGCACTTTTTTAAAGCGTGTTGTCAAACCGTCATACAGTGAAATCCAATGAATGAAATGCATTTGCATATAGTTGTTAGTAGGGTTAATAACTGTTAGCCGACAGTGAGAAAACTCATCATATTACCTTTGGTTCATCATCGTTGATCTAAAAAGAGAATCAAAAAGTATATCGATGGCCTCAGATCGTTGGATATTGCAATTTTCGTTCCATTTATCTTGCTCATAAACGTTTAAGGATATTTGTCTAATTGAAATTCCAATTTTTAGCATGAATTTCCCTTCTTGCCAAATATTTATTACCATGATTGTAGTTAGATTTTTCCAGTTACCTTAAGTACAGAAATTTTCGCGAACAGACATTTTCACGAATTTCGCGAATTTCTTCCCTTCCCCCTGCCGGAAATATTTTTATATCTCTAGAACCGTTCATGCTATGCAGCTGAAACTTTGAGACTTTACATTGGCCAAAATAAATCCCAAAAAATTATGCTGAATGTGAGTTATGAGTAAATTCTCAGGTACATGTACCTTGTTTTTGATAATTGTTTTTGCTAATTTGCTACAAATTACACAGTTTTACATAGTTTTTCATTCTTAGAGTTCAAATAACAACTTTTTTTCGCTATAAATCGGTTTCCTTTGATTTCCCGCTAATTACGCAATAATCGCAAAAAGACAATGAATATTTTAAAAAGACAATGGAGCTCACATTCTGCATAAACTTCCAAAACATATACATATTGTTGGAAGCAAATTAGGAGACCTATGTCTATGCAGAATTTCAAGTATTCAGCATGTTTGGTTCTCAAGATAAACTGGGGGGTTAAACTATGGACATACCGATACCTCGGTAAAACTAAGGTTAAAGAGGGTCTTTTCTTTCTCATTTTTCTTCCTTTCTTCACGAAATTTAATGTACGCGAAAAGGTACTATAATGCCTCGATTAAGCGCCCCCCCTTTTCGCACAAATTTTAATAAGCCCCCCCC
>JAULBZ010001720.1:0-20995 GCA_032360805.1 Neoturris breviconis | reverse complement strand
ATTGCAAGCTCATTGACTTAACACTCTTCATCATAGATTAAATTTTTTTAAAATTATTGAATTTCATTATTTTAAAGCTGCTAAGATATCTGCTTTTGGTAACGAATTTTGGAGATGGCTCCTAAGGACAAATAATCACTGAAGATGTGTTCAAAAATATCTCCTCTACAGTGATTAAACCCTTCCCCCACAGTAATCATTTACTCATATTTCGACCATTGCGCACTTACTTTGATTTTTGTATGGAAGCTAATTGATTATATATCTTTCAAATTTAGAGGTGCAAAACACTTGGAACGTTCGACTGTGAAAACAGATAATCACGAAGAAGCAGTGCTAGCTACGAATCTTGTCAATTTGCATCAAGATATTGAAGAATTGAAATTAAATGAAACTAGACTAGATGAGCTCATTGAAGAATGTCAACGAGAAATGAAGCAGTGTAGTGCTGCTAAACACATCAACCAGTATCTTTTCTATATAATATATGGGTTTCAATTCATCGAATTCAGGTCAAGAAATCGATCAAGAAATTTATTTTATATTCTTGTACGAAACTTCATCGAATTCGGGTGTGCAATAGATATACACCATTTATACTATATCCATATATGTTGGTGGTTAACTTAAAACTTAAAAACAGATTCAACTTTTTTAACCTATGATGTAGATCTTTGCTTGTTGAGTGTCGCGTCCCTCTCAGTCCACAAGAACAACAAAGAATCAAACCAATCTACCAATCAGCTTTGTCTATTTTTTATTTTTATTTTTTGCAGTTGCTCTGTGCAACCAAAACAAACTTTTTACTTGTACCCTATTACCTCGCTTATAAGCACAAATCACTTATACCACCGTACTCCTTTTAATTTTCATGCCTTTTTAATTTTTGCACATTTTAGGTACGGAAATTTAAAGGAATTATTTTCGTGCATAAGGGCAAAAAACAGGTGCGAGAGTTAGGTACGCGAAAATTAGAGGCACAAAAATGTGACTAAACAATAAAAAACGTAAATAATCTTTAGAATAAATATTTTTAAGGACTTCTTTTATGTGTTTGTACAGTCCAGTACCAGGAGAAGAGTGCTGAATCAATGATCTTGCAATTGATTGGTTTCTTCGTCCCGAAGAAACCAATCAACTGCAAGCTCATTGACTTAACACTCTTCATCATAGATTAATTTTTCTCAAAATTATTTTTTAAAGCTGCTAAGATATCTGCTTTTGATAACGAATTATGGAGATGGCTCCTTATGTATAATGTATAATTCCTTAATAACTTGCAGACATTCTTATGTGACCTATCAAGATATTCGAGGTGTTAAAGATTTTAACGATAAAACAGTTATAGCCATCAAAGCACCACCAGAAACAAAACTAGAAGTCCCTGATCCTGCTGAGGTATATATATATTGCTGAGACTTTTTGACCAGGCCTCTGAAAACATGCTGCAAATTAGTCTGCAAAGATTTCTGTTGACAGCTAAAAATCACTTTTCCACAGTTGTCTCTATTTCTGAAATATATTTCAGGTTATTTATTTTAACGAAATAATGACTACCTTCAGAGCAGAAGATTTTGCAGATTTTGTTAAAATCCATAACATTCCTGCTAAACTTTGCAATTAAAAAAACGTTTCTAAGCCTTTAGGGAATTTTTCGCTTACAAGTGGTACAAGTAAGTTTTGGTCGACAAAAACAATACAATTCTGTATAGAAAATACCAAATTTGAATTCCTCCTCGAAATTGTGCCTTCTTTCCTTCAATATATAGGCATAAGCTAGCTGCACACACAAATTGGATTCATACGAAATATACCCTTTCTTCCATCGGCGAAAATATATTCTCACAAAATCTTCCTCTAAGGAATTGAATGTTTCTTTTGAATTTGTAGTATGGACTAAATTAATGATATAGATAAATTTGACAAACTACCAATTCGACTTTCATGACTTAACCATTCTTAGCAATGTTCTTAATCCTTGTAGGCTTGTTAACATTTTTTTCTTCTTTCAGTCTATCCAGATTTGGCTAAAAAGTGCGAATGGACCAATCGATGTTTACTTGTGTCCTGATAACAATAAAGAAAATGTACCACCACAATCCAAATATTTTCAGGATGATTCTAATTTTTCGGATACAACAAGTTCAACATCGGAATGCTCTCCTATGCGTGGGAAGTACAGTTCCCATGGTGACCTTAGTCAAAGTTCTGGATGTTTTGACGATGATGTTAATTTACCTCCATGTTTAAATAGTGGTGCAACGTTATCATCGGTAAACGCTGGTACACCTAAAATCAAAGTTGAAGAAGATTTGTCAGTTTATGATGGAAGGTCAGACTTTTCCATTTCGCCATTAATACCACTAGAACCAAATTTTAAGGCTGAAGATTACTTGTTTTCACTGGATAGTAATGAAGGTCTTACTGATCTCTTTGATGTGGATACCTTTTTATAGTATATGTTTGTTTTTTTAATTTCCTTTTGTAACCTTGTCCTGTGAATTAGCCACTGTGCTTGTTGTAGCCTGGTATATAAACCATTGTTTTCAATTTCTTATATACAAGTCTAAGTCTTTAAGGAATATTTTCATGGGCTTTGACAAATTTTATTTTTAAGATATTCTGTTCTGCATTGCGAAGCTTGCATATTTCCTCCTGTGTTATAGCAGGGTTACTACTTAGAAGCAGTGTTAATATCTTCAAAGGATGAAACACCTCTTTGTTCTTTCATATTTCTTCGTATATACATTTTAAACCCTAGAATCATATACAGGGGATTTTTGTTCCAGATGTAGAAATATTTCATTCATTTTGCAAAATTTAGAATTTTGCGTTTTGGTTTGTTCAAAGATCTGACTCGTACCCACAGTTTCTTTTTTTATGAGCATCATTACATGATACATCCAAATTTTCCAGTGCTTGAAATAAGAGCAAATAATCACTGTGGAGGAGGGATTTTTAAGCATTGCTCAAAAAACCCTCCCCACAGTGGTTATTTGCTGTTATATTGAACACTCATCATTTGTTATAATTAAGTGGCTTGTCTTTTATATATCCCTACTTTCTAGTTTGCTATGAAATTATTCTGCAACAAAGTTTTGGGGAAGGATTAACTTCTTTTATGCTGTGTCATATAAGAAATTTCAAATTAGACCTACAATACCACCATCCTTAACCAACGCTAAGAAAGTCTGAATCTATACTCAAAATCACTTCTCCACAGTGATTATTTGTTCTGACTGTGTAATTATCTTGAGCAGAAAAATTTTGCAATTATTATTTGCAGTTGTAAAATATTTGTATACATAGAGGACTAGTTTCTGTGAATAGGAATTTTTGGCTATGTTTTACAAACCTGTTTTAGTTTGATTAATGTTTGACAAGACTTGGCTTTCAAATAGCAAAGCATCGCAAAGCTGCTGTAATAACTGTGGTTGAAATAACTGCCGATTATCACTGTGAAGGAGAGACAATATTCTAAAATATTTGAAAACTATGCGTTTATTTCAACCTTGCTGGAAATAATTTTTTACAACAGTAGTGGTCGAGTAATTTTTGAGTATGGCTCCTCCTTTACTCTTCAACCACTAAACAGTTATTAAAAGTTATGCTTTGCTTTCATTTCGTTTGCAGCACAAATCAGTGTTCGAAATAAGAGTAAATAATCACTGTGGAGAAGAGATTTTTGAGCATTGCTTAAGGCTTTCTAGCCAGAAATGATTCTCAAAAATCACTCCAAGTAATTATGTATGTCGAACACTTCAAACATTTATTTCTCTTAAGGTATTTAATAATTTGCAGCATCATAAATGCAACTTTTGAGTAGTTACAACTTTTTTTTGTTACTCCTTGTATATATATTCTGTAAATGCCTGAATGATAAACTGTTCTTTTCATTTTATTTGTATATTTGAACTTTAAAAGTCAAACCTGAATATAAATGCTGGGCATCATCTTGGAGGAGTGTTTTTGGAGTATAGTGTTTAGCTTTTAAGCTGAACACTACTCAAAAAACACTCCTCCACAGGTGATGTCCAGCAATTATATTCAGGCTTAAAAGTAGTATTTTAGTATTTCTTTCTCACTATTTTTTTTGTCAAGAGGACTTCCCAGTAGGCTGGTAAACTAAAATTAACATCTAAAAGACAGCTTTTTGACATCGATAGGTCAAAATGACTTCTTTTCGATATTGGTTACATGTCATGTGCCAGTAGGGTTCAAGCATTAAGGCTACATTCACACTAAAACGATTTTGCTGTGTTTTTCAGAATGACTAAAAATGTTCTCTTCTACATGTTGATCGATTAATTATGCTAATTCTCAGCCGGCAAAAACCTGTTCAAAGTCAGCAAAATAATGTTAGAGCAACGTTCTGTGAACGTTGTTCTAAGGTTATTTTGCTGACTTCGAACAGGTTTTTGCCGGTTAGGCTCAATGTAATGGAAACCTTGAAGAATGTAATGGTATCTCCAAAGGATTAGCTGACATTTTCAAAACTTCTGATGCTGGTTTCAAAATTATCTATACAGACCATGGAAACTGCAACAGCAAAAAGAAATATGCTTCAAAATGGTTTTAGTGTGGATGCAGCCTTAAAATATTGGAAATCACATGTAAAAGAGTGTTTTTTTTGGAAATACTCCTCCACAGGTGATGTCTGGCAGTTCTTTTTGAAGCTTGTATGTGATAGGGATCATCCCCAGTGAACAAAATCTTGTTCAATGTCAGCAGTAAAGACACGAAAACAACGTTGGACGACAATGTTCTAGCATTTTTACTGATAAATAGATAAATTTATCTAAAAGTGTAACTGTGAAATAAAGTGTTGTGTCAAGACACTTACTTTTGATTGGGGATGATCCCTAAGACCTTGAAATAAAAGTTATTTCACTTCCGTTGTATAAAAAAAGGAATCGCTTCCTTTCTATAAAAAGGAATTCATATAGGGCGCCGTTCGTATAACCTAGAAACTTAGGCCACGTTATCAAGCCAACTTTCAATTGATTGTAGTGAAGAAACTGAACCAGCTGATTTTTACCGGTGGACGAGTGTTTTTGAGTTGAAAACTAATCCGCAAGAACACTTCTCCACAAGTGATTTTTGGCAGGGGTTAAAATTACTGCCAGTCATCACCGTGGAGGAGGGATTTTTTAGAATATTTCCAAATTGACTAACAGTAATGACAAGTAGTTATTTTAAGCCTTAGAAACCAATTATTGCACATAGTCTTCTTCACTAATTAATTCGAATCATGCGTTATTTAGTGAGAAAAACCATTATTTCAATTGTCAGAAAAATAGGAAAAAAGTACCATCTTACTTTTTTCAACATATATATAAGGCCTCTGAATTCACGATGGCATTCCTCTATATATTGTGGATATTCTATTTCAATTTGGCTTATATGACTTCCTATTATTAAAGCTAGATTATAATGTCTATATTATAATTCCATTAATCAATGTAAGAGTAAATAATCACTGTGGAGAAAGAATTTTTGAGCAAAACTTCAGTCTTTGTAGCCAGAAGTTATGCCAAAAATTACTCCTTCAAAGTGATTATTTGCTGTTATTTCGACCACTAGTTCAGATCTCAAGCCTGAATATAACTGTCGGGCCTCACCTGTTGAGGAGTACTAAAAAAGCCTTCTCCAGAGGTGTTGTCCGACTATAATTTTCAGACTTGGAAGTAACATATGCATAGAAAATGCTCTCGCTGGGTTTATTTCGTTCCTCATATAAATATCATAACGTTCTCTTTGGTAGTGTGATCATTGTTTAGGAACTGTCACGAAACTTTCAGAGAAGAGTACTGAGTCAACGATCTTGCAATGGATTATTGCAAGCTCGTTGACATAACACCCTTCTGTGCAGTTTTATTTGTATTAAATTCGAGTTTCTTTAGATTTACCAAAATAACCCAGTGGGCAAAAGCTTGTTCAAAGTCCTGCAGTAAATACGCTAGAACAACGTTAAGTAGCATCTTCGCCGCGGACTTTGAACATGCTTTTGATACAATATACATTTTAACAGTGAAAGCTAAAAAAATGATTGGTTTCTTCTCTATGAAGGACCAATCAGAGGTAAGGATGTTGATTACACTGCGTCAAAGAGACAATGAAATGATTTATACGATGACTATTCAGATATACGTAGAAAAAAGTTTTATGCGTCTAGCATAAAATAACAGGAAATCCCTATACCGTATTTCTCTGCGTATAAGCCCTGTGTAAAGGCTTCATTGGCCATAAAACAACGGAAGAACAATCCGTAACAGTATACTTTTACGCGAAGGAGTACGATATGCTAAAAATATATATGACGCCTCTTATGTTTATGCTGGATGAGTAGACTTCAAAAGAAACTATGTTTTAAAATAATAGAATTAACAGACTAACAGATAACAGTGTGTTCTTTAGTTTTTCTTTGACATACATCTCTCGGAGATAGACCTATTCACAAATACATGTGTGGCTGCTCAAAATAGAAACTCGTTGCATGCAATAGTTGCACAAAAGAAAGCTATTGCATTGCAAAAAGTATCTACTTTGAACAGCCAACACTCAGTTGAAGCCCACCTAAATCTGAGATATGGCAGTGCACAATTGGAAAGCGTCATCCTTCGGAATAGGCTATCGGTTGCTGAAGCATCTGTTTTAAAAAAGGATACTTATCATTCCTTTAATGGATGGATTAGTTCTGAAGGAAGCAACACATTGCTCATTGACTTAGGTTCATGTTCATGATGCGAAAAATTCACCGCGAAAGTCAAAAGAAGACATTCCATTGTAGAAAGCGATGTCACACATGAGGTGACGTTAATTTCTTCCATTTGAATGTCTTTTAATTGATTTTTTCGCCGCGAGAAAAACATCCTTTACGTACCCAGGGCTGCCCTGGGTACGAGGTTGCAACCTTTACACGCTTATGTGAGGTGTCCGTTTTGTTGATTTTGGGCGAATTTAAGTTTATTTAAAACGAACAAGAAATTTAAACGTCATGAGAGACGAAGCCCTGTGAACGAAGTTGGGTCCTTGCCTTTTTGAAAATTTGAGAATTGGCTTTTCTTTCGCTGCCGTACTTTCCTTAATTTCCCATCAAGAAGGCAAATAACCCTGGAATCATCTAGGTCTTCTCGTTCCAGGAATGCACAGACTCGTCCCCACTACAGTTTCATCGGTATGTCAAAATAACATATCAATGCTACTGGTACTGGGGAGGAGGTTGGTGAACACTGACCCTGCTGGCAACAGAGCCAGTGTCCCGAAGATGGTATATCGGGTACAAGACACCTGCTTAGATGGTGGTTGCAAGTGCTTGTATTAACCTCCTCAGCACTGAAGATTTCGGTTGTGGATAGGTGGTAAAAATGATCGTTTCTTGTAGAGAGGAATTCGTGAACGTGCTGGTTTTGATTCCTGGACTAGTTTAGCATGTTGTGGTCGTACAAATCTTCTAGTTGGTATTTTTGATCTTGGTGGAGTTGGTACAATTGGTGGCAAGTGTACTTTGGATTGTTCATTTTGTTTTTTCAATTCACCAAGTAAAGCTTTTGCATATAATGATTTGTAATGATATTTATCTTCAACCACATCAAGGTGTCTCAGGAGCTGTTGTTTATATTCACCGAGTTGTTGTACTTTCAATTCGAGTTATTCACTTTTTTCACATTCTAGAATGTAACACTTTGCGATCTCTTCTCTTTTAATGTCATGTTGTTCTTCTAGATGTTTCAGTTTTCTTTTAAGATATTCTACTTCGTTTGAAACATCTACTTCGCGACCTTTCTTCACCAAAATTCGACGAGCATATTTTGAATACATTTTCCTGGTACAATCACACCTAACAACTATTTAAATCTGTAATATGGTAAGCGTGAAGCAACAACGTCTTGTACAAATTCAAGATTTGTAAAGACTGGTTTAAGTACACTAAGATTTCAATTTGACGTCACCAAAAATGAAATTCATTGACGTCAACTAGATGCAATGTAACATCTTCCCCGTAGGCAACCTGTTCAAAGTCCGCAGTAAATACGCTAGAACGTTCGAGCATTTTTACTGTTGACTTTGAACAAGTTTTTGCCTACTGGGTTCCTCCTTATGTAGCATGATGGTCAAGAAAGATGAGAAGTATTTATGAATATACCTACAACGTAATAGAAAGAAAAAAATATCTCCGTAAAATACATTCTACTATTACCGTCACTGAGAAAAGGACAACTTCATTTCTATTTAGAAACTTAACACCCTGCCGCAAAGTTAGGTATCTGGCCGCATATCTAAACGTCCGGCCGAATGTTTAAATCTGGATTGAGTAAAATAAAAGATTCACGATAAAACGCCGATTCACAATGTCCACACCACTCTGAATGGATCCGTAAAATTGATAGGGCGAAATTAAAACAATAATTTTCAGTCGCCGTGTATATAATATGCAACCTCGTTCCCAGGGCTTCTTCTCTCTTGACGTTTAAAAAAGAGAAGAAGCGCTGGGATCGAGGTTGTGTAATACGTGACTTTTTCGAGTCAACCATCGAACAACGTCCTAAATACAATTCTTCTTGAATGCAGAATACTTCAAAGCTAAAGAGTCTTTATTTTTCTAAACAAAGTTTGTTTACGGTCTGAAGTCTTTTACTAAGTATAAAACAAGGATCGTCGTGTGTTTAAATTTCGCAACATAAACGAGTTAAAGTAATAACTAAGAGTTGTAAACTTCTCCCTGAGGGTAATAACTTCTTCAATGTCCGCAGGAAAGACGCTCGCTTTTGTGTGCGCTCAATGTACCTAAGGAAGGTTCTTTATCCTGTGTCAACATGCTGCTTTTCCTCAAAAATCGAGGAAACTCTTTGAATTTTAGACTTTAGACGTCATCTTTTGGAATTTCTTCATTCACCTTTGTTTTCTGCTTGAAATTGTAGAATAGTAAAGAAAAAATTTCAAATGGCAAAAAAAAAAAGTTATCGTGAAGATTTTTGATTAAAAAAAGTGGAATCTTGACAGGGCAACGAACCTTCCTTGGGTACTTTGATTGGACTTTGAACAAGTTTTTGGCTACTGGGATGGCTTTATTAATTATGGTGCACAATTAAAATTATGTCGGTAATCCCAACCTCGTTCCCAGGGCTTCTTGCCTTTTCGAACACAGAAGCCCTGGGAACGAGGTTGCGGTAATCCATATTTTCTATGAGGATTTGACCGTAAGCTGTTACGAGTTCTCTACTACTCTCAAAATTGTTGACTTGGGTTAGAATGCCTGTTCTGCGGTCAGCAGGAATGGGATTCGATGTAAATTTAAACTCATTTATCTTTCTAGAGAGGGTACCAGAAGTATTTGCACCCCTTAGAGCTCCAAGAACCTTTTCAAAGTCCGCAGTCAAGTCGCGAGAACAATTTCTACCAGAGAAGCTAAATGCAATAGCAGACTGGGAATCGAGGAATATTCAATACCACAAAGATATATGAGTTGGAAAGCAGATCCCACAGTCTTGGAAAGTCGATACATTTCCACACCCATGGAATGACATGAACCTATATGCTCTCTCTCCCTTTACCTTCTTGATAGGTTGAGTGTTAAAGAAAATCCAGGAAGGAGAAAGTGTATGCAATTCTAATAGCAGCTTTTTGGCAATTTCAACATTGGTTTTCAACCATAATAGACATGCTGACTAAAGCTCCAATAATTCTGCCACGATCTAATTCTCTATTGAGGAACCCACAGGGAAAGTCACACCTGGTCACACCCCATGGCAAAGAATCACTCCCTGAACCTAGCAGCGGAATATATCAGGGAGAAGTTTTGCAACAGACTTCAGACCTATTGTCCAATTTGAGACGAACAGGGATACAGACTCAGAAGCAGTGGGTAGCGAACAAATTGATCCATGCCGAGCTCCATTGAATTCCTTCTTCTCATATCTTGCAAGAAAAAGGTTTGAAATATAGAACTATAGGATTGTAGAGATCAGCTATATCAGCTAGCTATAGCAAGATAGAAGGCTATGATGCAGAGAAACACCTTAAAGTATTCCAACTGCCATCAGGTGTTTTTAACAGAGAATACAACAACCAAAATACTGTTTTGTGTGGGACGTTAGCATAGTTTTGAACTAAATACGAAACAACTGGGCAAATAATTGTGTATTATCAGACAATGATTTGACATTAAACGTCACTATCCTACTGGCAATTCCTTCTTCAGCTCGGACATCAGAAATTCTATTCTTAAACAATACCTGCTCTGTAGTTTATGAAAACAGGGTTGTGTTCTTTTTCAGTAAACTAACAAAGGGTTGGAAAATAGGAAGATGTGCGCCTTTCATTGGAATTTTAACGGTATGAAGCTGAAGCTGTAATTTGTGTTTAGCCAAGGAGCTTGGTTTAGCACTAAATGAAAATCGTACTCGATTTTCAGATCGAAGAAAGGGAAGGGATAATCGTACTTACTTCGCAGTCAAAAGGGAAGGGATAATAAACTTACTTCGCAGTCAAAATAACATCTTTAGCTTTGTACAATTTATTAAGAACAGACTTAATGCAACTATCAATTAAGTTAGAAGGGTAGCCATTTATTAATAAAATGTTCCGTAGCCTTTGTGTTTCAATGTGAAATTTGGAAACAAGAGAAAACATTCAAAATGTGTAAATTAAACCTAATTTATATTCCTTTGGCATAAAACTAGCGAAGTTGGTATAAACACCACTAAAAGTTGGTTTCCTATAAACCGAGGTGGAGAACTCGGTGCCATCTCGGATGACGTTGACATCCAAAAAAGGCAAGGTGTAATTTTTTTCACACTCGGACGTAAAAGATATGTTGGCGTGTTTGCTGTTGAGATATTCCTTAAGTAAAGAAAGATGACCAGGTGATGAGAACAGCACGAATACATCATCAACATATCTTCTATAATAAAATATTCAAAATTCATTGGGACAGTCTTCTAGCCACGTCTTTTCATGATGTGAAAGAAAAGCATTAACGAGACTGGGACCAAGCGGAGAGCCCATTGCCACACCATATATCTGTTTATATAAGTCGCCATCAAAGGAAAAATAAGATTGACTAGTGGCTAATTCTAAAAGGTTTGCTTTTTTGTTCCCATCGTGCCAGTCTTGATGACTTTTCTATTTTAACATCGGCACGGAACAATTTTGAACTCAAACTAAAAGAAAGCTTATTGATCCACAGAGATAAACCTTCGTTGAACAGAACCACAACCTCTGCGCCGTTGTTTCTGTTTGACAAATACTGACTAATCACCTATGGAGTTCATGTCATTGGCTGAATGCTGGTGATTAGTCGGTATATAATTACATTTTTTCTCTTTCAACCTTGTGTATTTAATTTTGATTGGAATTGTAGATTTATTTTTTGCATTGTCATCTTACCTTATTTGGTAAAGTTTTTTAAAATAATTGTATATAAGTTTTTGAATTTCGTTGTATAACGCAGCATTGATAATGACCTAAGTATAAGGTCGAAAGCTATACGGATGTGTCGATAAAAACACTTTTGTTTTATTTTATTTTTCAACATGACTTTGTCACATCTTTACACGTAACACACATAGCTTATGAACGTTTTTAATTTAATGGCAAAAAAATATAGTTGCTACATTTCAGGCCATGCTTTTTTGGGGCTCTGAGTAGCCGGGGGGAAGGAACCATGCTATAGTGTTAAAACTTTTCAGAAAGTTAGATCAACGCTTAATTAACATTTTAGCAAAATAATTTTACCAGCTGTCAAAAATATGGTTGCTAGGGAAAATTATCCCTAGTTACCTAATTTTTTTCTCCCAAATGATCCTAGATAAATTGCAAGAAAAGTCACAAAATTTCTAGTCATATAAGCCATTCATTCAAAAGTTATGTAAAAAAGTTTAGCATTGGGAGACACTTTGTGCCACCCCTCCCCCGGCCTGAATTGGGTTAAAGGACAGGGCAAACTAATTCAACACTTGATCCAACAACATTTGATGTTGGTTAAAATATTAGACAAATATGTTTGTGTTCAACCCAACCCAACACCCAAATTTCGTTGGATAACAGCATGAAATGTTGGATCAAAGATTAAATAGATTTAAATTTTCATCCAACATTTTTTCGTCTTCTATTTTCATCTATTACAGATTCGGAACGTTTTTAAACACACGAGAGTAATGTTGGATGAATTGTTGCATCATTATAAAAAAATGCAACCTCGTTTCTGGAGCTTCTTTACCAATTCGAAATACGGAAAACGCCGTATTTAGAAAAGGCAAGTAGCCTTGGAGATTGTATTACATCATCTCACCAGTCTCGTTTCCAGGCTTTTATTATTTCGATTTAATTAATCTAGCAACAAGTCTAATCTGTAACCCCTAGTATTAGGGCTAATCTGTAACCCCTAGTATTAGGGCTAATCAGAAACCACTAGTATTAGGGCTAATCAGTAACCCCTAGTATTAAGGCTAATCTGTAACCCCTAGCATTAGGGCTAATAAGTAACTTAACGTAAATTAAATTACTTATGGGGAACGACACAGCAATTATATCAATCATTAAAGACTAATTAAATAATAACTAAAGCCCAATAGGGCTTGAGATTTGCGCACTTTAAGGCACTAAAACCACGACATTATAACCGTAGTTGCAGTAGGTCCTATAATTTAATGCTGCAGCTATGTAGGTCAAGAATACCTTATCGGGAAAATTTCACTGAGTGAGATTTAATCGTTTCCTCTCAATAACTCTGATAGGTAATGTTCAAAGGAAATGTTCAAAGGGATTGAGGTTACTTAATTCTAAATAATACATAACAATAGCTTTTGTTTGGAAGTAGTCAAAATATTAATGTGATATTAATTGTATTTTTTATCATGTCTCGAAATTACGGTGGCTTGTTTGTACCATCACAGTTTAATTTAAATTTTAGCACTATAAGTCATACTTATAACTATTGCCAGTGTAGCTGCTATATAAAATTTGACATCCACGAATTATTTTATATTCTTGAACCGTAGCTAAGGGTTGTAATGTTTTTTTCATTAAGCATGTGTGATAAAAATATGAAACACTCATTGGTTAATTAAATTGATCCAGCGTGGATGGATCCCTATTTTATCCAGATAACAGTTTCAACTCTTTCCTGCAAATCACCTTCAATCGAACATCATAGCTCATCAGCATTGACGTACCGTAATGCTTCGATTAAACGCCAGGGGCGTTTATTAAATATTTTCATTTGCAGAGGGAGCGTTTAATCGAGGGAGGCGTTTAAAAGAAGGGGGCGTTTATTGAAAAATATAAGAATTACGAATTGTTATTACAGCAGTAAAAAAATAAAAAATACCAACAAAAAGTATGATGGTTGCAACAATAAATATTCCACAGTTAACAATGTCAATTTCCTCATCTATATGATCTTCATCGATAATATTAAGTTGTGGTGCAGCGTCAGCGATATCATTTTAGGAAATTTCGAACGGGTTCAAATCAAGTTCTTTATTTTGGAGCAGCATTGTCTAGTTTTTTTTAAAAGATTCGATCCTTCAGCTTCAGTTTCATAGGGAGGCGTTTAAAAGAGGGAGGCGTTTATTAAACATTTTAGTGTTTAGGGGGGCGTTTAATCGAGGGGGCATTTAAAAGAAGGGGGCGTTTAATCGATGTATTACGGTATCTTACAACAATAATAACTCATAATATTAGTTTCCGGTATAGATATTGCTATGTACTTAGCTCGCAATTATTGCATTCTTTGTTTATGATTTCCCATGTTTTTAATACTAACTATCAAAAGACGTATCCGGCACGAGACATCTGTAATCATCATCGATCGTGTTGACGTTTATTAGATGAGGTGCGAATTAAGAAAAAATTGCAAAGTTATAAAATCTGTGCATGATACATTTGATTCTGTAAATTACCCACCACTTACAACAAAATAGGAATAAAAAGTTACTGAGTGTTAGTCTAACTTTAGACTCTCGGTAGCCAGAGAGAAAATTACTGAACGTTAGTCTAACTTTAGACTCTCAGTAGCCAGCCAGAGAACTCGTGCCAAAAATTTCGATTTTGCCCGATTCCGTTTTATCTTCTGATTTTCTTAGACCAACTATTCCCAACTATTCTCTCGTCTACTCAGCGTTGATACGACCACCAATACACAGAAAACATCAAATGTTTTAACGACGTTCAACCAAAAAACAAAAAACTAAATATTATTGACTTACGACACACTTCTCCAAAAACCGCAAACGATCATAACACTCCAGCGAAGCTGAAAAGAATGGATTCAAAGTGTTCTGAAGCGCTCCGGTGTAACAAAAAAACGATTTTCATGTTTTTCCGTGATTGAACTATTTGAGATAATATCAAAATATTTTTTCAGCGTAACCATGCACTTAGAGGTGACCACGGCTAATGCCAGTTGATAAACAAAAAAGGCTACTGTGCAATTTTGATTGGTTAAAAAATTCATTATCAGACGGTGGTCAGACCCGATAAAAACAAGTCAGACCGTGGCGTATTTTGAGTGTATAGCGTGATTTAAAACATTGTTGACGTCATAGCCAAAAAGAACTTTGAAGTCTAATAACTAAAGAACGGAAAGAGGTTTTTTAAAAATTTAAAAGTATCCATGCACATTCATGCACATTTACCAACTAAGCTAATAAAATTATGTACCATCTTTAATGATAACATTCCGTTAAAGTGCCCACCTAAGAACAAAATGAAACCAAGTTGCCACCCATGTGCAAAATAATACAATATATGTTTTCAAAAGCACTTGAATCAAGATCTATTATCTTCTTATAAGCGTCATCGTGTATGACTTGTGATATTAATCTGTAAAGACAATAAAATGTTTGGACTAAGTACCAAACAGTTGCAGCTAGAGCCCTTGGTGGCGCTGCAAGGCAAGAGGTGAAGCCCCCAACAACGTTTTCCGATTTTGGCCAAAATTGGTCTCCAACCCTATTAACACTGGGCCTTATAGGGGCTCTTTAATACTGGGGGGGGGGTGCTTCAACCCCCTTCCATAACTTTTGATGGAACCATGCTGCAGCGTTGAAACTGTTAAGACAACACATAATAAAGATTTTGGCACAATTTTTTTTTGATGACGTCACTAATTATGAAGACGTCATCAAATCAAAACAAGTGGTGAAAAAAAATATTTTGGGTGAAAAAAATAATTGGTCACCAAAATTTTTCAGAACGTTTTTCAAGCAAAAGTAAGTTTTAAAAAATGTTTTTTTAGAAATAATTTTAACCAACCGTCAAAAATATGGTTACCAAGTGACTATTATCCCTAGTTACCAAAGAAAAGAAAAAATGATCATAGATAAATTATAGGAAAGGTTCTAAAATCTCGTACAAGCCATTCATTCCAAAGTTATGTGAAAAAGTATAAGAGAGGGGTGAAAACACCTCACCCCCAGTAGGAATAGGATTAAAATGCGTCTCCAGTGTCCTAGAAGCAGCCGTAAACAACGACAATAGAGCACTTTCGACCAATCAAATGAAATACAGAACTTCTGCCCTCTTGGTTATAAGTAGCTAATTTTAGTGTATTTTAAAAGGTTCTTCTCTGAACAGATATGCTACGATACTGCCGAATGTAGTTGGTCAAAATCGGTTATATATTAGGCTACATGTATATGTAAGAGTGTGTTAATCGCTTTGTTGTATATTATGAGAAACACGTTTGAAATAATACATATGTGTATTTCATTTCACGATTATGAAATTGTAAACCTTCTTGAGTCTTTATTTTGTATATAGCTACATCTCTGAGTCATAAACGAATAAAATTAAAAACAAATAACAACATGTTCTCTCCTAGGCAGTTTGGAATGACCCAATAAAAAATATTTTATGTTAAACAATGACCAACGTCCTCCTCTTGAGATAATTGTTGTTATTAAGAAAAAGGCGCCATTAAAACTATAAGAGTGACAAAAGACAGTCGATCAGCCTGTCCAACTTAATAAAAGTGCGTTTTGATATTAAGATCGATATAGTGCGGCTGTACACGATGCGTCTAATTTAATACCGTGAAAAACTATGCAGTGAGAACATGAATTTGAAGGGTTTTCCATGAATTACACATGTCAGTTTATATTTTCGATAGGTTTTTTAAAAATTGCCTTTGAATTAAGTTAGACGCGACAAGTAAAATTGCATATAGCGAATGTCTATTTTTTGTCGCACTTACGACGATCTTAATTAATTAAGTTAGACGCGACATAAGATCGGCTGTCTAAAGGTACTCTAAGAGTCCGAACATTTCTAACAACAATAATTTCTTTACTCTAATTGGAAACTAGAGAGAAATTTGTAAAATATATATAAAATAGGAATAGGGGTGCGTCCACGCGAACTTCTTTTGCTGTCTATCTATTCCACATTAACTTTTTTTTGTTGTCTATCTATTTCACGTTAGCTTCTTTTGTTGTCTATCTATTCCACGTTAACTTCTTTTGTTGTCTATCTATTCCACGTATTCCACGTTAACTTCTTTTGCTGTCTATCTATTCTACGTCAACTTCTTTTGCTGTCTATCTATTTCACGTTAGCTTCTTTTGTTGTCTATCTATTCCACGCGAACTTCTTTTTTTGTGGGCCAGCTAATTAACTTTGTCTAAATATTGAGTTAATTAAGTTAAACGTTAGCCAGCTAAATAATCCTTAATCCTTAATTAAATATTGTCTTCTTTAATTAACTGCTAATTGGTGTAAATGGAACGGAAATATATGAACTATATATAGCCAACTATCATCTAAATGAGAATGAAAAACTACCATCTAAAGTCCTGTTCTAAATAAAAATATTTTATTTGTCCCATTTTATATGTCCCATTTCATGCAAGTTATCACGCATATTGGTGTAGTGCTTAATGGCCCAAAAATAATGTTTTGCCGTACTATAAGTGATTGAAAAAAATAGTAAAATTATTGAAAATGAAATGTACAAAGTGACAACATTATTGCTATTTCCAAACCTTATACATCTGGGAAACGCCCTGAAAGCGCCTTGACAATTTAATCAATATGCCGGTATGGATAGGGTTAAGATAATTAGATTATTTCGAAATGAAAGTTCAAATATGTAAACCAATTGTCTCTCTCAGTATCCTTGCTCTAAGGAATATCTTATCTTTATGTAAGTTGGTAACATTTAGAAATAGGTATATTGATGAAATGCGAGGACAAAACAAAGTACTTAAAGATATATAGGTATAAGTATATTTAGATTAAAATAACAATAAACTGTAGCGATAACGACGTAAAGTATCTAAACACTTACACCAAGTCTGGACACTTGTTAAAATGCCTGTTTGAATTAAATGTTATGTCAGCCTATCTAGTTTGAGTATTACGTAATGTGCTAGCTGTCTGGTTATTTGTAATATTGCGATACAGTCCTGCTTCCGGAAGATAATCATTATTCGAACTTTGTTTACTGTTTACGATTTAGTAGCCTTTCAGACGTTGTTTATGAGAGAGATTGTGAAATGCGATAAAATAACGGGCGAGAAGTAAAAAGTGAATGTAGTGTTTCGGTATTCCGTTCTCCAATTCTATCCGATTTACCCGATTTTATGAAATAGCCTTGGAAACGTCTTAATAATTTAAAAGAACGACTCCAGTCTAATGATTTCGCAGATTTAATACAATTTTGTTGGTAATGTTATTATCCTGTTCATATGCATGAATACATAGCTGTAGCATTATTAATACACTATTTAAAAGATCCAAGCCACTTGGCTTTCGGCCATAAAAAATGCAATATAGCTTTTGATGAAATCCAATGGAGAAAGTAAACAAATTCACTCTTCTTTTTATCCATACACACCATGTAAATTATTTAACTGGTGAGCTATCCCTCCAGTTTGGAGCCTTACTTGCATTACTTGCATTACTGTCTTTCATCTTCCTTGTAGGTGTAATTGAACGAATGAGAATTTCAATGAAACTTATAAGTCATTGTCAAAATACTTTTTTCAGAGCTACTGGCAAACTTATAAGTAGTAGCGCTACGGACGAAACGTACAAGCAAACGGAGTAGAGTTATCGATGAAACGTGCAAGCAAACTTAGTAGAGCTATAGATAAAACGTACAAGCAAACGAAGTAGAGCTATCGATGAAACGTACAAGCAAACGAAGTAGAGCTATCGATGAAACGTACAAGCAAACGTAGTACAGCTATCGATGAAACGTACAAACAAACGGAGTAGAGCTATCGATGAAACGTATAAGCAATCGCAGCAGAGCTACCACGGAAACAAACCAGTCAAAAATATTTACTTACCAAAGTCGGAACTGCAATAAGCTTGTTGTGGGTGCATTGGCATACAATTACATGGACTAGTCGTTTGGGCACTATTTAAAATCCCATAACATAAAGTTATAAATAAAAGCATGATCGAGTGTAAGGACTCCACTTCGTGACGAGTGTAATATGAATAAGATTCGTGAAATGCTACATTAACCTCAAGGTCTTTCGTGCTTAAACGTTGTTATTGTTGTACACAAGAGTTTAAACGTAATTTATAATTCCTCTAATTAAGATTGCCAGTCATTAAGTACGTTGCGTATATTAAAATGTATAAGCAAAATCTTCCAGTTTTAAACAGGATAGAGACATTCGTTACTGATTAATTTTGAATATTTCTTTCTTTATTATTGTTTTGTTATTTGAGTTGTCATTTATCACCTTTTTATGTTGAGTGTGTGATGTTCATACAAGAAGGCGTGTCATTTTTAATTGAATTCTTTTGGTATGTAATTGTCATGAGTACTTGTAATATAAACTGATGAACAAATAAAATCATTCACCCCTCCCTCCCGTCGAGCACAACAGAAGAGCTTTGACACGTAATATATTAATGATTAGACTGTATAACAGACTCTATAACCCTATTATATATGAGGGGCAAAGCTGCTCCCCCCCCCTCCCCAGTTGAACTTTTTACGATAAATCCTAAACAACAAATCGAACGAACTTTTCCTTTAGTGACTTTTAATATTTATTTACTAGGAACATTTCCGTGTAATGACAATTGAAAATATTATGCAGAAGGTGTGCTATCAGTACTCTCCTCCAGAGGAGTGGGTGTATATAAAATTTTCGACTATTTCCACATATATCCTTTGTCTGTCGATATAAAAAATTATTGAGTGATCTATTGTTTCAATATTTTTCAGTCGATGTCATAAGAGTTGTTTATTGCTCTCCTCCACTGTTTTTTTAGGAAATTTTCTTATTGTTTTCCTCCACAGTTGTTTTTTGATAATAACTTTTTTTATTAATTTTGGTACCTCTGGCACCCCATAGCACTATAAATAATCGGTTATTTCATTAATTTTGATAGTAAAAGACTAAGCAGGGTTTACTAAGTGTCAAATAGTTGTGTCTATTTTACAGAATTACAAATTTCGACAGAAGCTGACCATAAAATCTTTGAAGAATATTTTGTCAATTTTGGCGCGCTATAGTGGGCTAATGTTGACTTAAAACAGTTTTCTTTGATAATTTAATAAAAGACACATCATTTCACACTCTAAATGTGAAAACAGAATCAAAAAATCTTATTTTGTTCCTGAGATATAGCCAGATAGCCAATTAAAAATAAGGTAAAAAATAGTAGTTTTTTTTGAAAAAATGCTGACGTCAGCAGAAATGTTTGCAAAATTTGAATTCTGACCGCATGTTTCTAATTCTGATATCAAGAGCTAATTACATGCAAATTTTCACTATTGTGTCATGTTTTTATCTTGAAAAAAACATGGAGGAGAGGGCAGTTTTGCTTCCCCCATATATTCAGCGTACATAAAAAAGCCCATATATAATAGGGTTAAGATGCTTGCGTTTTTAAAACAAAACACTACCAACTAAGTCATTATTTCAACCATCTCTAAAGAGTTATGTAATAGACGAAGTTGATTCGTTGACAGAAGTTAACGATTTTACAGCAAATTAACCACAAGCTCGTTTAAATCTGAAAAGAAAAAAAAAATGGTTGGAAGAACTTATAAAACACTTAGTATGATCTTGGTAGAAAATATCAGTTTATATCATTATAGAAAATGGCAAGTTGAATTACTTTTTATGTACATTATATAATCTAGATGATGTACATAAAAAGTAATTCAACTTGTCATTTTCTATAATGATATAAACTGGTATTTCCTACCAAGATCATGCTAAGTGATTTATAAGTTTTTCCAACCAATCATATAATCTAGATGATGTATGACAGTACATGTATAGAGAGAAACATAAAACACATGGGTATGTTCACAACATATCTGAATATGCCTGTAGTATATCAGAACACGTTTTAAAGTTAAATAATAAGAATAAAATGATTATCGTGGAGTCCCACCCGGGGGTCCTACCTTGGGGCCCCACCAGGGCTCCCACCTACAATCTCTCAAATAAAACATGACACAGATTACAAATTTTAACAAGCAATATACACCACAAGTGAAAGGTTATTAAGTAAAATGACCTATCAAATACTCCAGAGATTTATCGAGTAGACTTAGACATAGGCTCTCTGGAACAATTCGAATTTTCGTGCTGTTTCACTTGCTAATCAGATTTTGAAACTTTCCGTCTTAGTTGAAATTTTGTATTTTTGCTCAAATTTCACTTTGTCTCAAAGATTTTTGTGGGACATTGTAGGGGTCCTAACTTGGGGCTACACCTAGAGGTCCCGGGTTCCACCTTGGGGTCAGGGGTCCTGGTTCTCCGGTATGCCATAAAAACTCAAGTTTTTATTCTGAAATATTCTTAATATTTCGTCTTGTTATTCCCATTTTTACACAAATATACTATTAAATAAAAGACAGAAATTTATAAAATTCAAAAATCACAATTGATTAAATAGATTTCAATAAAAATTCTTAGCATTGAACAAATATCAAGGGACATGATTCAACACCAAGATTTCTCAATAAATAAAAATAACTTATAGTGTAAATGTACCTATAAGACATCAATTA
>JAULBZ010001719.1:0-21000 GCA_032360805.1 Neoturris breviconis | reverse complement strand
GCCCCGGGCTACTCAAGCCCCCCCCCTGCCCCGGGGGGGGGGGGTTCGGGCAAAGAATTGAACCCCGCATTATTAACTGTTATTTAGTCATTTTAACACATTATTAGAAAAAGTACGGCCAAAAATAGATTTTAGCAAAATTGATAGGGTTGCCGAATTCCCCGGGATACCCTGGAGTGTGCAGAATTCCCCAATTTTGGTTCCGTATTCCCCATCACCGGGGCCGAATTTGGTTCCGAATTTTTCCATTTTGACTGGCGTTGGGGTGGGGCAAAGAATGACTTATTATTGGTGTTTTGTTGAAAATTATACGCACCGGGAGTGGGGAATTTGGAAAAAAATCTTGGCCGTGGTTGGAGGAAATTTTGGAGAAATTTTTGGCCCGGGTTACCCAATCCCAACCCTTGACCGGGGGGTGTCGAGCAAAGAATTGAACGGCGCATAAAATATCGATTCAAGAAATGATGATACGCGGGTCAAACTAGAAAGGGTGTTCACCATCGCCGCCGCCCGTGGAGGGAGTAATTTTATATTCTATTTTAGTCGACAACCCCGAGTAGAGGCACATTTTCTAACTATTTTTCTGGGGGTACATTTTTGATCACTTTTTTCTGTTTTGTTTGTACCTTTTTGTATTTTTTGAACACTTTTTGTTTGATTTTGATTTTTGACCAATTTCGGACATTAACCATTATGACAATGATCCCCTCCTATCTAGTGAATTGTTCAATTATTTGCACCCACACCCACAAAATAGTTAATTTGTTGGGAGGACAGGCAATTTTTACACCACCGGGCTGCTACCACTTTCAGGTTTGTTTTCGTTAAGACCAATTTTCATCTTCAATCACGATTTAGTTAGAGGTCGTTTTGGTCAAAAAATACTGTTACGGTAGCCTGGGAACCAGACTACTTTAACCCTTCGTTGCCCAACCCCTTTTTATAAGGTGATGTGACCAAGGGGGGTCATTTTGACCCCACAGACAAAAAGTGTTTTTCTATGGATATGATTGCCTATAAAAGGCATAAATTGATCTAACATCCTTCTCGGGTCTATTTTAAACGCATTTAAACTATAAAACCCCTTTAAATCATCTTCATTGGGTTAGTTTTTAGGGGATGGAAAAAAAGGGAAAAATTGAAAATTCGCTAAAATCAGATTTTCAGGAAAACACGTTTTTCTCAATTATTTTTCGAAAAACTGCTTTGATTTTGGTTTAAAGTAGCTAAACACACTTGAACAAACACTTTCAATGAATTATGCCTAAAAAAGGGGACAAAAATTATTTTGGGGTCGTTTTTGGGTCATTTTTCGAGTTTTTGAAAAGTCGAAAAATTCCAAATCTTCAGCGATGAAGGGCCCCCAAAAATTCCCAGAATGGGTTTTCAGACAGGGGAGGGGGGCTAAACTATCAAAAAAGGATAGAAACTCAGCTACTGAGAAGCACAGCACCACAGAAAGTCCATGAAAGAAAATATAACTCGTTGAATGAATTTTGGGGTCAAAATGACCCCCCCTTGGGCAACCAAGGGTTAACCCCAACTATCTGTGCGCATCTCCTCATATAAAAAACCGGGTTGACAGAATAGTTTGAAACGCATTTGATGTGCATCTTGTGAATCACATAAAATTGTGTTCAATTTATTAGTGTCATTGATGCGCATACAATTCGCATCAAAACTAAATCATATTGTATATTGTTTGCAATAATAATCATATTGAATACCACTCAATTAACTCAACAAAAAAAGGTTTATATATGGACTCTTTTTGCACACTCTCTTTTTTATAAGAACCATCACTTTGTTGCTGCGCCTCAGCGCTCTTATCTTTCTGCATAATTTTCTATTTTGAAGCTTTGTTCTTATTTTGTTCTTTTTTCGTAAGACAATGTGCCATGGAAAAAACAAATCCGAACAATCATCGTCTAAATGATAAATATTAAAAATTGGATTTTCGAAGATTATTTTACAAAATTTTAATCTAATGTGAAATACAATAAATAACCACAAGTCCTAGATAAAAAACCAACAAAGCACATCAAATGGACAAGGAAGCTTTAATTTTCTCATTTATTTTTCGGGGGGGGGGGGTACTTCCTTTCAAGGCTCAAGTTGTTCTTAAGTTGTCGTAATTAGAGAATGGCATCCGCTCCCTAGTTAAACAAAGATCAGATGGCGCCAATTCTCCCATTCATGACGTCATGATGAACCTCACCTATTTCAATATTGGTAATATTAAATAAACTGTTAAATGTTTACCAAACAGGGTCTTCGTAATGAAAAATATCTGCATAATGTCAGGGTTATGTCATGAAATGAATATATATAGTATGCAACAATGCATGCAACAATCTACATGGACTTCTAAATTACACGTTTCCATTAAAATACAACTTTTTAAAACCCTAATCGTTCCCATACTTCTCTATGGATGTGAGACATGGACCCTTTCTAAGAGATTGGAAAAGCGTTTAGATGGGGTTTACACCCGCCTCTTGATGCGGGTGAAAATCTTTCTTGGAAACATCATCCAACGAAACAGTTAATTTACGGTGATCTCCCTCCAGTGTCCTCTATTGTCAGATCAAAACGGGCTCAGTTTGCTGGACATTGTTTCCGTGCACCCACTGAAATAATTTCCTTCCTTTGGAAACCAAAATCAGTGGGGCGACGTTCTAGGAAACTTAGTTTTGTAGATACGTTGAAGAGAGACACTAATTTGAATGAACAAGATCTACAAACAGCAATCCTTGACCGTGAATGCTGGAGGAAAATTGTATAATCCATTGTCTCGACCGCGGTCGAACAATGATGATGGTGATATATATATACAATTGTGCCTCAAAATTGAGAAATTACCTACCAGAAAAATAATAAAACCGAGAGTCAGCCAAAAAAAGAGGAGGTAAATCCCTCTGTGGGGGATTTGGGTACGGGCGTCGCAACAAAGCGTGGGGGCGACCTGAGGATTTTTTTTTTGAAAACGCTCCCAAAAATCCCCCAATCAAAAAGGGTTCTCAGCCTTTTAAAGGCGTTTAAACGCCTTTCTCAGGGCCATAGGGGTACGTTTTTATACACTTAGCCCGGTGTCAAGAAGGTGGTAGTGATTTATCAAAATCATTTTTGGATATCACTCTTGGGTTTCTTGGATAGGTGGTGATCTCTAAGAGTGCAAACAGTAGCCAATTTCGACTATTCTTAGGAAAAACGACACATTTCCAACATTGTAGCTCCGTTACCATTATATCTGGTGATGGCCTAATCTCGTCACAAAGTTGACAGGGACTTGTATTTTTTTTTGGAGTTCAAAGTTGGGATGTTTTGAATGAGTTATACCCTAAAAGTGTCAACAGTAGCTAATTTTGACCATTGCACCAAAAACGCATACTGATCACTGGAGCACGTTTCATACTTTCTGGTGCTGTTTCTACAGTGTGAGCTCAACAAAATGTAGGAAGAGACACGTGGAAATACTTTTTTGACATTCAAATTGGATTTCCTTGGGTTCGTGTGGCCCTAAGTGTGTCAAAGTTTGGACCATTTTCAGGACCAAACCAGACCTTTCGCACATTGGAGAGAACTGTTACCATGATTTCTGGCGAAGTTATTATAGGTCAACCTCAACAAAATATTGACAAATTTGTTAAAAGTTGGGTTTTCGAGGATAGGTGACATCCATACCGTAAATGATCGATTAAGCGCCCTCTCTCGAATAAGCGCCCCCCTCGAATAAGCGCCCCCCAAAATATGGGTGGAGGTCAAATAAGCGCCCCCCTCGAATAAGCGCCCCACAAATATGAAAAAAATCGGTAAATGATTTTTTATCGAGTACGATTTTTTTTAATAAAAATAACCACATCATATATTTTATACGTCATCAATATGTGTACGATAAAACTGTAAACAATTTGTTCTGTTAAAAACAAGACATAGATAATGCACAGCAACTTGAAAGAATAAATATTTTTAACTGAAGAATATACCATAGTATAATTATGTTTCAATATCTTCGATTTACTGGAAAAATGTGCGTTGTTTTGTCCAAAATGAGAATCAATATTCCATTAAAATCCTTTTCAATGAAATAAGCGCCCCCTCGAATAAGCGCCCCCCTCGATTAAGCGCCCCCCAAAATATGGTTGGAGGTCAAATAACCGCCCGGGCGCTTAATCGAGTATTTACGGTAGTCAATTTTGACCATTTTAATGGCCAAAACAGACATAATGCACACTGAAACTCAGTTTTTTATACTTTCTTGTGATCCTTTACACCCAGAGAATTTCAACGTTTGTTTGTCTTGAATGGGTGAGGCCCTAAAAATGCAATGAGTAGCCAACTTTGACAATGTTTAGGGCCAATATACACATATTGCACGCTGTAGCATCTGGTGATATTTTTATACCCTAAGGCTGGCAAAATTTGGCATTGACATGTTTAAACACTTTTTAGACTTTAAAATTGGCTTTTCTTAACGGTTCACGTGTAAGGGAGTTGTTCCACCCCCTAAATAGTCGGTGTCTATATCGAGAAAACGGCTTTGCCTATGGGTAGGAGGTTTTTGTGTTACTTATTTACGATTCTGAACGTATTTACCAAATAAATTGACCGAAAATTGTTCTAAAACGCCGAATATCGGAGACAGCGGGATTTGAGCGCCCGGTTTTCGAAAATTCGCAGTTCCCTCATTTCCTCAAAAATGATCCGATGAACTTGAAATTGCATTTTTGTCAATAAAATGTTGGCCTCTGACTGCCTGCCATTTTTTTGCTGTTCGGGTAAGTAGTTTTCGAGATCCTAGGGTGGGGGGGGTGGAACATCACCCACCCACCCCCACCCCCGTTACACGTGAGGGGTAAGAAAAGCCTTACACGTGGACCGTTAATAGGTGATCCCCTGACAGTGCCAACTAGAGTCAATTTTAAAAAGTGCAAGAAGCAGACGTCACCAAGACACATTCAAGCCACAAAGCGTTATCTTAAAGAGAAGAGTTTATTAGCGGTTCCTTTAGATGAGGGAGTGGGCATTTGCCTTATGAAGAAGGAAGCATATGAAGAGAAATTTTCTGCAATACTACAACTGAGACAATTCGAGAAAATCACAAACACGAGGAAATACGCTAAGCATCCGAGCTTTAAGGACGAGGAAAGAGTGATACGTAAACTCAAAGAACTTCGGAATCAACAAAAGATTGATGAAGCGACATTCAAAGAAATGGTACGCCTTTATGGACTTGCGAAAGTACATAAATCGGAAATTCCTGTGCAACCAGTATTATCAGTATTATCACCCAATTGCGAATGTCGTTACGAAATGGCTGAGTGTAGTTTCTGAATGCCAAATTAACACTTCAACAAAGAAAGTTGCGGATTCCTTGAAGGGAGTGCAGTTAGATGATGGCGAGGTGATTTTTAGTTTCGACGTCGCCTCCTTATACACCAATGTTCCAGTACAAGAAGCTATCGACGTATGTGCTGACCTTCTCTACAGCGGCAAGCATGAGGTACCGCCAGTCAATAAAGAGACATTCAAAGAGCTATTGAGACTGTGCACCTGCAATGTAGTGATGAAGACTCACGACGGATTCTATCGACAGACGGATGGCCTCGCTATGTGTAGCCCACCAGCACCTCTCCTGGCTAACGGTTGGCTGTCGAAGTGCGATCCAAGAATCGGAGAAAATGCGAAGCTGTATGCCAGGTACATGGATGATATTCTCTGAAGTATCAAACGCGCTGAGTTGCAGCAGAAATTAGCGGAGATAAACAGTTATTAGTGAGCATTGAAAACAATGAATCAATGTGATCGCGATTTCGTAAGTTGAAACGTAATCATACAATCTGGAATGATAATAATAGTGTCAGTGTTATTGTTATAGTAGAAACTAGAAGATCTTGACCATTACTGTGAAACAAGCAAAAATGATTAAAATTTGATCGTCAGTTCATGGTATCGGTATTCGTCTCGGACATTCATACCTAGACGCAGTTCCCTGATGAATAGCGCCTCCATGATAGCAAGATGGAAAGCACCTTTCGTCGCCAATGCTAGAACTTTAATGTCTTTATCAGTCTTTATCAGTTTGTTCGCATTCCCGCCACAGCCTTTGACATGTTTGAAGACTGGCTCTTTCTTCTTCGTGCGATGTTCCCCAAACCGAGTACCAGTGTGGCGAGACGTTTTCCCGACATAGCACGTGGACAGGTAACATCGGAATAGGGGCTTTCAATGAAGGTAGATACGTCTTCAGTTTCCTCAGTGTAAGGATAACTTGAGCTGGTGCACCACAACTTTTGAGTTGCTTAACGAACTGGTCAGTTGGTTGACCGCGATACTGTAGTAGCAATCGATGATTTTCTTGTGAATCATCAGCATTTGTTGCAGTGTTCTGTGAAACCTGTGGCGGCTCTCTGAGTTTGTTGATTGTCTCTGCAATGATTGGCTCGTAGAAAAGCGCTGGGTATTGGTTCTTTTCATGAACTTCCTTAGCTTTATCGATACTGTCACAAATATATTGCCAAGAACTGCACGCGCGATAAATCCGGTGCACAAATCCACTAACAACGGATCTTTTGTAACGTCTCGGGGCTAATGCATGAAAGTTCATCACCAAGCCAGTGTCTGTTGGTTTGCAATACCAAGTTGTGAATAATTTTTGACCTATACAAATCTATACAAATCAACAGCATGTCAAGAAACGAGATTCTACCATTCACTTCCATTTTCATAGTGAATTTCAAGTTTGGATGGATTAGGTCGAAGTATTTCCTCAATTTCGGATTGGCGTATTGATCTGATGACAACGTCCATGTACCGCTCAAACAATTTAGCATCGCCAAATATTTGCCAGTAGCGGCGCTGGTGATGAACCCATCGCCAACCCATCTTTCTGCACATAATAACCGTCGTGAGTTGACATCACAACATTGGATGATGCTAAAGTTAGCAGCTTGATAAACGTGTCCTTCGTTACCGGCGGCGTCTCAAACTCTCCACAATAAAGTCTATCTGCTGACTCTTGAATCGCTTCTTCCACTGGGACGTTAATATATAACGACACCACATCAAATGAGACAAGCACCTCATCACCATCAAGCGTAATGTCCTCGAGTTGATCAGCAACCTTCTTTGAAGTACATTGGTTTTTCGATCCAGGGACTACAGATAGCCATTTCGTAACTGTTTGCGTTGTTTTGTAATACGGAGAACCTAGCATCGATAACACAGGTCGGAGCGGGATTATACTTTTATTAACCTTCGCTAGCCCATTAGACGTGGTGGTTGTCCTCCCTTCGATTTCAGCTGTAGTAGTAACTCATCGCTAATCTGAACGTGTTCATTCAAATTCTCTAATTCGGTATTGATACGTTCCTCTTCTTTTAGAGTGAAATCTCTACTGTTTGAACGTGGATTCGTCAGCTTTTCAAACTGGTCCAATTTCAAAATATCGTCCATATTACTATTGTAAGTGTCCCTTTTCATAAGGTATATCCCAATCCCTTTATCAAAAGGAACTGTAAGAATGTCATGTTCCTTCAGATAACGTTTGGACACTTTTGCTTCGTGCAAGATTTTATATATTTGAATGTTGCAACATTGATATCATTCATTATTTCATCAGAGACCTTATTTTTCTTACAATTATACAACAGTGACTCAATTTGGGCAAGTGTCTCTTTTGGATCGAATTCATCTAGCACTGCATTTCTTGGTTCCAAAGCTAATGTATCAATGACATATTGTGGTGGTTTGATGTCATTAACACAAACCTTGACCGTGTCATGAACATCAAAGAGCGGTCGTTGTTGCTCTTTTGATAACGCTGACAACTTCTTTGAATGTGTACTTTGAACAAGTGTACATTGGACATCAAGCTTTGTTTGTTTTACGGAATTGCGTGTGTGAAATACAATCGATTGAATAAACTTTGATGGCACCTTGTTCCTCAGTAGCGTCCGTTTCGCTTCAATAACGTTGGCGTGAGTTTTCTTCTGCTTTCTAGCTTTACTCAATTCTACTTTGAGTAAATTTCGTTGAAAGTTGTGCACAACTGTTGGTTCGAAACAGCCATTTTCTGGTATGCGAAATTTCAGAAACCGTGGTATAATGTCTGCTTGAAAGCATTTCTCAATAAACTCAATTCGACATCGACAATTTACCAGTTTCTTCAGAGAACGATCGTAGTCCAGATATTCCTTCCAACAATCTGAATTTTGTAAACATAATGCCAGCAGGCAGAGTGGTAGTAGCATTGTTACAGGCTAGGTATGTTACTCTATTCGACATGGTACAAAAAACCCACAGATACCAGTCTGGTGATGAATTACCATGCACTGGCACCAAGAAGATATAAGCAATCTGTGGTGGCGGGATTTGTATACCGAATTCATCGTGCGTGCAGCACATGGGAAAATTTCCATGCCAGTCTGGAGAAGGCGAAATGCATATTGGAACGCAACAAATATCCGCCTGATTTCTACGAGCCAGTTGTCGAGAAAGCGCTGGATAAGGTCATGGAAGCAGGCGTGATGAACGGAAGAGGCGAGAACAAGGAACCAGCTCTCGAAGAAGCTGAACCACCTGTTGTTGTCGTAGAACCTATCAGAAAGCGTCTTGTCTTCATCGAATACCGAGGGAAAGTCACAGGCGATTACTGTAGGGCACTGAGGAAGATAGATGCCCCGTGTCAACCGGTATTGACTCTGCGGAAACTGAAAACAGTCTTGCCATCACTGAAATCTGCTGTGGAAAAGCATGTTCGTAGCCATATCGTATATCGTATAACGATGCAAGTCGTGCTACATCGGTACCGTTGTTTAGATATGCGCTTCGGAGAATATAAGAAACCATCGCGGCCAGTTGGAAAGCATCTGAGGAGCTGCCATACCCTGCAAGAAGTATCAATGGACGATGTCGAGATCCTCACCAGCACCACTCGAAGCGTGCAGTATCTCTTCACGTTGGATGCGCTATGGCCGAAGGAGGAGCGCCCTAAGAGCAACACTAAGGATGAGTACAAAAGTCATGAACTGTTATGTGGTAACCGCTTGTTCAGTAACACTATACATATTCATCACTTTCATGACATTAACTGTATCTTTAATATTTAGATATATCGATTACATACTGATTGATAATGATTATATCGAAATGCATCTCAAAATTGCCATGTCATCACTATTCTCAACATTATACTAAAGATCGCAAGTTTTTTAGTAGTTTAGATTTATAAGGGAATGGTCTTAAAGGATGTGGGTGGAGGGAATATATTGTGGGGCGTGTGTCAAAAAGTCTGCGCCGAAGCCAGGGGGTACTTGATATGGACAGTGATTCCGACGTAAGGCGGATGTGGTTGGGTGGGTGTTTTTGCCAAAAATTCTCCGCAACTGGGTATGATTTTTGAAAATATCACTAGAACTTGGTATTTTCTAAGATTCTGGAAAGAAATTGTCTTAGAAATAGGTATTCGTTTCAAATATCTGTCAAAATTGCTCTGAAACTGGGTCATCTTCTCAAAATGGGTGTATTTTGTCAATCATTTGTTCTAGAACTGGGTGGGTCTATGAAAATTGACACCGCACATCGGAATCAGTCTGAGAACTCCACTCCCATAGGGCGTCGGAGAGGGGCCCGGCCACATGTCAAAAATAAAAATTCGGCTGTAGGGGACATATATCAAAACTACTGCTCCGAAGACACATGTCAAAATTAAGCGATTATTACTTCAAAAAGTACTCATTATTCATAAAAACAATGTTTTTTTTCTAAAAAATCACCCATATATTTTTTTCGGAAGTCAATAAGCTCCGCTCGATTAAGCTTCTCATGTTTTTAGCTTAAAGTCTATAAGCCCCTGGGGGACTTTTGGAGGAAATACAGTTTTGTATAAATCAATTGAAGCGAATTTACATATCTCTGACCTCGTTTTATCCAAATTTGACCGAAAAATAAATAAATCAAAACTCAATTGAATGAAACTTAAGGTGATTGGGATTTTGTGGAATTTTGTGTTGTACTCCCCATTTGCAAACAGGAATTCCGTTTTAACCCTACGTGACATGAGAGGGACAGAAAATGACAGTCTTTCCTACAGACTGGCAGCGACGGCTGACTTCCTCAATGGACCGACTATACATCATATTCACTACCTTTCTTGACAGTCTCACAACCACTGATGACTTCCTCAAGTAATAAACTATACATCATCTTCACCTCTTTTCCTGACAGACTCACACCAACTGATGACTTCCACAACTGACAGGCTATACATCATCTTACGTCATCATCTTTACCTCAATTCCTGACAGATTCACAAACTCACATCCAACTGCGTCAATGTCAACCTTCTTCAGCGCTTTCCGGAGCATTCGACCGTATGTTAACTGAGGGGCCCCACGTAGATATCAATTGACAGGATTCCAGTCCGTTCGCGGAGCCGAGCATTCGAGATTCTGTGTTCAAATGAGTGTTTACTAGTCACTCTGCACAATGATCGTATACATCTTGCGTGAAAGCAGCGCAGCCGGTTTTATAGCTTCTCCGTTAAGCACCAGGATTCCGCACCATACAACAAAATTGCAAGAATGAGGCGGATGTAAACCATACTCTTGGCTTTGTATGTTACACTTGTCGAAGAGAAGAGCGGCTTTCGCAAAGCACCGAAAGCTGAACCGGACTTATCGATCCGATTTTCAACATCAGCGTCATCAGTGCAGTCTTTCGTGACTATGCTACCCAAATAGCAAGACTTCTCAACGATGGGAATGTAGCAATGATTCCCAAGCTCAATGTCCGACATATCTGTACCATCGAGAGTATCTTGGTCTGTGTACATGTGGAGCGGTTTTGGGCAGAAGAGCACTTCAGATTTCGACTTCTTCTCTACTCTTCTATCTCCACGATGCACTTCCATCCCGAACCGGTCAAAGTGGTTCATTACATGAGGCACTCCAACTTCAATCTCTGTGCGACTTTCAAATAGAGTAGTCGTATCGTCCGCATACGCTGAGTCAACTAGAACGAACTCTTCACCACGCGCTCGATAACTACGTCCTGTCATGACGAAATCCGGCTTCGAGCGAAAAATACATAGAGAACCACTGTCTTCTTCCACGTAATCATCACAGCTGCAGTGAAGAAGAGGAACTGAATAGGACCGAGAATGTCTCCTTGCTTTACTCCAATTATACTCAGCAAAGTGTGTATAATACCATCCACACTGAATTTTACTTCAACACGCTTGTGTAGACACTTCAAGAGATTGCCAATTTTGGTGGCACGCAGAATTTCAGAAGAATGTCCCACAGAAGCTCTCGAGGAACACGATCAAACGCCTTCACAAGATCCATGAAGAACACCCATGTGCATAGCCCGTCTTCACTCCGCTTTCTGATTGCCTGCTTCAGGGTTAAAACTGCATCAGTACAACCTCTACCAGGCCGAAAACCGCATTGACTTTCGTAAGCGAGCCCTTCTGCAATAGGTTTGATACGCGCAAGAATGATGATTGCGATAATCTTGTATGCTACTTCAAGAAGCATGATACCTCGATGATTTCCAGGGTCGCTCAGATCACCCTTTTTTGGAAGAATCTTCAAAGCTCCTATTTCCCATTCCGGTGGGGGGTTTCACTGACACAGAAGCACGTGAAAAACTGCCTTATTAGCGAGAACGTCTCATTCGAATCGAGGAGGCACTTCCATACATGTGCACTGATGCCTGTTTCGCCGAGGCCGGTGTTTTTGAGCAGTTGCTCAGCTTTACGGAGTTGATCATCTGTAGGTACTTGATCACATTCATTAACGATTGCGTGCTGTGGTAGATCGTCGAGGACAGTAGGATCATATGTCGGCTTGCGTCCGTAGAGTTTCTGAAAGTGCTCTCGGAAGACTTCGGCGTTCTCTTCTGGAGTACTGCATGTTACGCCATCACTTTTCTTCATTGGTTTTATGTTTGATGGGGCGGTTTTGATAGACCTTTCCTGAGATTCCCTACAACATTCCATGCCTCCCCAGTACCTCGGTTTTTTGTGCCGCGCTGCATTGCATTGCTTTTGTATCCAGGCATTTTTTGCAGTCATTAGCGCACGCTTGAGGTCTTTGCGTGCCTTGCGTAGCTTCTCTGCATTCGATCGTAGCCTTCCCTTGTATACCAGTGACATGACAGTATTCCTGGCTTCAATGAGTGTCAATATAACATCTTTCTTCTCTTTGAACCAACCAGGGTATGGGTTTTGTCCTTTTGGAAGAACTGATTGTGACGCCTTCTTCCTGCTGTTAAGTCAGTGAAGCTCTCACTAGCGCAAACACTTTCATGCACGCTTCGTCGAAACTTCGAGGCAGTTTCCGCATTATTCAGCTTCTCGTAGTTTAAGCATATCATCTTTGAGCGAAGGTCAGACTTTTTTCTAAGTCGGCATGCCAGTCTGAGCTTGCACCGAATAGCTCTGTGATCGCTGTCCAGAATAGGTGTGGTTATGCCTGTCTCAGAGAAACACTTGAAGCTACTTCTTGTTGTAATTATGTGATCAATTTGATGCATCTTTTTACTTCGTGGGTGCTGCCACGTGCCGTAATTACGCTTTTTGAAGTGGGTAGATGTTGCTATGAAGTCATTGGTTGATAGAAATATCCGCATACTGCGCCCCGCTTCATTCACATGGCTAAGTCCAAACGGACCAAAAGGACTTTTTTATCACATGACACACCAATGCTAGCGTTGTGCCAATAACAAGAATGTCATTTTTCGCTTTCTTTGGATGCAGATATCAAGTTGGTCTATGTATTCCGCCCAGATGTCTTCGGACTTGCTGATATCAGGAGCATATTCAGAGATAAGTAACACACTAACATCTCTGCCTTCGTTATCCTTCAAGAGAAGTCGCACCCCAATCACACGCGCTCCAAGATCGCCATGGAGCTCACAGCCACCTGCTTTCCAAGCTTCAACGCCTCAGGACTGAGCGCAATTCCCACGCCTTGCGATCCGCGCCGGCTTTTCTGGTCTTCTTCAAGGCCTGATGGAAGCAGAATACAGTTAGAGTTCTGTAAAGATTCACTACCGGTTCTCCAAGTTTCCTGTAAACAAGCCGCTATGATATTGAACCGTAAAAAATACGAAAACAGTTCTTGGAGGCGAAATTCCCCTTTGATTCCCCTGACATTTTGGGACACGATGGCAACAGTTTTTAAATCCCTTTGCCTTTATTTGTGATTCATCCCTTTTATAGGTAGGAGACAGCAGTGAAGATAATGATACAGAAATCACGTACCGTGTTCCGAAGCTATACTGTGTAATACCGTGCACTTTTTGATGGATGTTCCGCAATGGATATTCGAGTTGATGATTCGCAATAGATATCGAGTTGATGGTTCGCAATCGATATTCAGGCTGTCAGCAACTGGAGGAGAATAGTGATGACAAATGTTTGAAATGTTTTTGTTTATTCTCCTTGTAGTGTTTTAGAACTGTCCACTTGCGAGGCAGCCAGAACTTGAGCTTATTGTGCCTACTCCTATCATACACGGGAGAGTATAAACCCACGCAAGTGCAGAATCTCTTGGAGCAAGCAGCCCTATAACTACTGTTGCATTTGATGGAAATTGATGGTTAACAGTTTGCAGAAATGGATGATTGACATGATAGTGTAAATTTCAGTGCAACTCCGTTTGTAGACTCTGTTTGTAAACTGTTTTTGTAGACTCATGAATCAGTTAGCTGCAACAATTCAAAATGAGATAGAGATTGACTTATCTGTTTCGAAGTCTTGTGGCGTCACACGTATGTGACGCCTCGAGCGTGGTTCGGAGTTCTCCGAACGTCGGGAGGTACCTCTCCCGAGAGTATGTACTGCCGTGAGGGAAGGTGACGTCGTCCTCAAGCGGCGGAGGGAAATATGCGTCGTTCTCCTTCTCCAAGCTCCACTTCGAACTTCGGACTTCACATCTAACTGTGGTGTGAGGTAATGAGTCCAAGGCTGCCGGGGCCGAAGCATACACCGGGCTTACAACCTTATTCTCAAAAATTTAGATGAAATTTTTATGAGAATATTTTTCCATCTGATTTTTCCACTGATGACTTCCTCAACTAATGAACTATACAACATCTTCACTTCTTTTCCTGACAGACTCGCAACCACTGATGACTTCCTCAACTAATAAACTATACTTAATCTTCACTTCTTTTCCTGAGAGACTCACAACCACTGATGACTTCCACAACTGACAGGCTATGCATCATCCTCACCACCTTTCTTGAAAGACAGTTCTAGACCACTTAGGAAGACCCGTGGGTGTGACCGTTAAACCAATTATTGGTATGTTTGCTTCGTTTTATATAACTTTTTGGTAATTAATTCTTTTGAATTGAATTTCGCGTGAATTATTTTGCGAATTTTCGAACAAATTCGCACTAACTCGTGAAATTTAATTTCCCCAAGAAATAAAACCGTTTATTCTAAACATTTTATCAAATTTATATCAAATATCAAAGTAAAGTATAATTTAAAAAAAAAATGTAATTGGGATAATTTCCTTGGGTATTTTACGAAAATTAGAAAATATTCTTAATTTTCGGCCTATATAGACCCACATTTTTTAAAAATATATTCTTATAAAAATTTGTTTCTCAACATCTGGAATTGTCCTCTATAAGATAATTGACCGGTCATTTACTATGCCAGGAAAGGAGGACGGGCTAAGGATATGTGACTTAATTTTTTTCTTATAAAAACTCTGTTTACCACCGCTGAAGGGAAAATGATGGAAACAGACATGCAAAAATGCTTGGAATTACTGATTACTTTGTGAATACTGCAGAAAATTTGTACCCACTAGTTTTTGCGAGTCCCTAGATTTATTTCGTGCAGCCCCCACATGACATTGTGGTGTGAAAAGGGTGGGTACCCCCACGAAGGAAAAGTACCCCCGGTGAGGGGATTTTAATAATCCGCCAGCAGAGAAATTTTACAATTTTTCCAGAGGTAATTTTTTTTGTAATATATACTGCCAATTTACCAAAATTCCCGCCTACGGTGGGCTAAATTAGCACTATTATAGTGAGTGATGCTTTTAGTAGCATTTTATTGGGCAAAAAACTCCGAATAAAAAATTCCAGGGGGTACCCCCGGAATTGCAATTACCCCCAGAATGGCAATACCCCCACGGAATGGCAATACACCACTGAATGACAATACCCCTCCGTGAGACTTGTTAATAAAAACTAATAAAAATTATTTTTTCAAAACTATTTTAAGGTTAATACTAGTCGTGAATGGCACTTTTAGTTGGTTTAAAGTGTTTTAAAGCTATTGTAGATTCAATTTTAAAACAAAAAATCCGGGAGATACCCCTGTAAAAATCACCGGGGTACCCCCAGAATGGTAGGCAACTTGTACACCCTGCTCACATGAGTCTTCAAAAAATCGAATTTTTTCAAGATATCCCCTTTTGAAAATTCTTTTCGGCCACCCCGTCCCCTATTCAAAATGCCTCATAGAAAATTTGTAGACCCACCCATCGATAGGCATACTAGCATTTTATAAACCCATCAATTGACGTATACATTTTATAGCGCCGCAGTCAAAATTTTGTAACTCGGTACGATCTGAGATTTGATTTGAGCACCCTCGCACCAAAATGGATTAAACAACTTAGGGAATGGTCATAAAGTATGTGAGGGGGTGGATTATATGGGGGGGGGCAACAAAAATTGTGAGGGGGGATTCAAAAACCCCCCTCACATACTTTATGACCATTCCCTTAGGGACCGGTCATTTACTACACGTTTTTTTTTATAAGAAACTCATATTTTTCCCATAAGAAACTTTTCAGCCTCATTTTCCTGAAAATCTAAGAAACTAGAGAGCTGAATTAAGAAAATTTCACAGGCTTTGAAATGTTTGACCAATAACTAAAATATTAGAAAAACTATAAAGTTGGCAAAGAAATAACGAATATTTTTAGCAAAAGTGCATTGATTTGCTCTTTTTGTATTTGCACTGACATAAAAAGGCTCATTTGGAGCTTGTTTCTTAAAAATTACATTTTATTTATTTACTTTATATAAAAGTAATAAAGTACTTTTTTCTTAGAAAAAGGAAATCAAAGGAAAATTGATTATAAATTTAAGAAACCCCTCGATATGGTTAAGAAACTTTTAAGCCTCAAATTGCCTAATATCTAAGAAAATCTGAGGCTGAAATTTGAAAATTTAGAAGTTAAAAGTTTCTTATAAAAAAAACTTGTACCTGGGCAGAGTATATAGAAGTAAAACGAAAACAAAACTTTTTTGACTGTGTGCTCAAACTGTGTGTTCAAGGGATTGAAGTCAGGAAGAAGTAATGCCAGGAATGCAGGTGGTATATAGGGAACAATGTGTTTGGAAAGTTTACACAAGAAGCAGAGAAATTAGAAGTGTCAAGCTTATTTAGATTTTATTTTGAGAGTTTAGTTTTGAAGAGGTGAAAGATGGATGGAAAATTAAGTTTTATGTGCGATATGATGCGAGGTGAGAAGTGCATTGTTGAAATGCATTGGGAGACAGACTGGTCTCCAACAAGCAGTTTTAAAGACGTGTTTATGTCCATCGCGCCAGAAAATGCTAAAGATTCTCCTGTAGAGGTTAAACTTGGAAGCAAAGAGCCGAGCAAGAGCCCTGATCACTGGGTTTCAGTGCGACTTGACCAATCGGTGAAGCTCATTTCGTTGCAAGCCGGAAACTTTCTGCGGTTCACACTGCCTGCTGAAGGTGTTTTTTTTATAAATTCATATATTTTTATTTTATATCTGGCTTGGATTTACTAAAAAAATAAACTTTGAACATCATTTATGAACTCCATGGAAATATACCTACCTACCAATCAGGAGAAAGTGATCACAGAATGGAAACCGGTGGAGTGCAACTATTCTGATGGTGGCCCAGATAAGAATCCGAAGCATAATTCGGTGCGATTGGCTCAAACTGCACATTTTCTCAAGCAGGATCTTGATATGTGTGTAAATGCCGTTACGTATCCAGGTAAGCATTTGCTAAGAATTGATTTATTTAAAAAAAACATTCTCATATTCTGCCTGCAAAATTCACAGGATTAGAAGTAAAGTACGCGAGTGGTGGAATATAAAGTACGTAAGAGGTGGAATATATTTCAGAAAATCCGAAAAAAAATGTTGACCCCCCTCTGCGCTCAGGCGGCAGCTACACCGATCCAGCAGAGCGAATAATGCCACTGCTAAACATCGCGATGCAGGGCGTTTCTCTCTGTCGAAAGGAGATGGATCCAATATTCGAAGCTGCTCTCAAGAATTGCGGTAGCATGAAGAAAATAAGAGTGGCGTGTAAAGACAACGAATCACTCACGAAGGCAACTATCGAATCTCTAAAGCCTTCAATTGAACTACTGAATGGACGGTAAGAAACTAATGTATACCCCTTTCACCTTTATATGAAAAAGTGTTGACAAAAATGGAATTTGGAAGATTTGTAAAAAAAAAAGATGTATACACATAGATGATGGTACTAGTGTTGCTTTTGCCGAATCAATTTAAATTGAGTATATAACGTGTGATGGTGAAAGATCTTTCTAGAATGAATTTCAATTATTTTCATATATTCAATTCAATTCACTATTTACTTGCCTTCTAACTTTGTTTCCAGTGATAGACTATTTCTGCTTTGTTATAAGCTGGAAGAGCAGTCATGGAGGCCATACGGCCTTGCCTTTATGGCCTTTGTTTTCAGTGATATACTAGTTATGCTCTGTTAGAAGTTAGATTAGCAGTCGGATCATGGTGTACCAGGGATGCAAGGGTTAAACTCTGATCACTGATGATAAAACCCAGCACAATCCAATCCATTTCAGGTTTGGTTGTGTGTCATTAAAAGAAGAACCTCTGGGAATAGGAACTGCCGGCACAGAAGAAGAAATCGCACAGCTATTCGAGTTCATATCCCGGATTGACGAAACTGTTGAAATGGACAAGACGAATCAAGCCGACATCGACAAGTGTGAGCAGATGATGAAGTACATGGAAGGGCATGCTCGAATCCGGCGGTACATGTTCCAGCTGAAGAAATGTCTTCATGCACCGATCAGCGAGAACAACCGCAACGACTGCTTGAAGGTAAGAAATATAATTTAAAAATGGACAAATTATGTTACATGCGTCAAATTTTACTATTGAATACATCTTTTCGATGTGAGGGAGATCCCTAGATGTGGAAGACATATCAAGACGTAATACTGGTCGCTGATTGGCTTGAGATTAGCGCACAGGTGAGCCGATGCGCCTTCCGATTCAATGTTGAAATAATATTAACCAATCAGAATGCGAAGCTTCTTGTTTATATGGTTGAAGAGAGATTTTCGGATCGAAAAGGGGTATTATTTTCATATGTTATAAAACATAAGTATACGCACTCTACATGTCGCTGATGAACCTCTATCTTATGTGTATACAAGTATATAAGTTAGATTTCAGGGATTATTATTTATGGAGTTTCGATATTCAGATTGTGAAAAGCAAGAAGGTGGATGATTCGACCTTGCGAATGCTAGATGATCTCATTACATTCGATGCTGTCGTAGTGGACGACTTGCGGCGAATCATTGAATTGGCTTCAAGTGATATTTTCACCGCTTCTTCGATTTCCAAGCTTACCGAGAAGCTGAGAGAATCGTCCGCACCCTGCCCATGGTGTACTCCTCCAAGACTTCCACTTGACGGTAGGTGCACAGAATTGGACTTATAGTTGGACCCAATATTGGTGGACTATTGCAAGGGGTCACATGTTAAACAATAAAAAACAATTTGCCAAAAATGGCCCAAAACGAGGGAGCCACATTATTTTTTTCAAAAAATACTTCCCCTACCTCTCATAGTTTATGACACTTTATTGCCTAATCTGCGAAAATTAAAAACTCCAAAGGCAATCTGTATAACTTTTTCAGTTTTCATGCCAAGTAATATATGTATCATAGTAATAAAATTTAAGATAATAAAAAATGGTAAACATTTTAAATTAGTTTGTCTTTAAATATTGATATAAATGGAAATAAATGTTTGAGTGACGTAGAAAGCAATATCTCTGCACCAGTAGCGTATTATGATACATTCTGGGAAAGCCCAATGAACACGAGAGGTTAACGGGCGATACTAGATCACCAGGTGATGATGTAGTACTGGATCGACACATAATATTAAGTTTTATTGTAGTTTTCCTCGGCCTATGCTGGGTTCCTGATCCTATGCCGAGAGAAGACGACAAGGACAAGTTTCAACATTTCAACGATCTCTATGGAAAGGAAACCATTGAAGTCTTCCGTCCATCGTACGTGGAGAACCGGGATGAGCCGAACAAGGCGTTACTCGTTCGTGAAAAAGCTCAACAAGCAACCCACTGTGTGGCTTGTTTCAAGCCGAGAATCGTCTACGCAGCCAAGAAGGAGTGGAAAACAAACCAAGACCTGATTACTAAACATCTGGAGGTTTATATTTTAATGAAATTCACATTCGCATATACCGAGTTTTAATACGGCAGTTTAACAAAAAGGGCAAAACAAAACTGTTGGACGGCATTTGTGATTACGAATGTTGAAAACGATTACAGATGGGGTGTTTACACTCAGCCGCAGCCCTGTTACATGTGAGCCGGTCAGAAATAAGATTTCATGTGGACCATAAGACCCTTTTCTTTTGTCCTGAATATTAGATCTACTGTCTATTGCCTACATTCTGAGGCTCATTTTTCTTATCAAATGGTTCTTACAAAAAATATTATCAGCTTAACTTTTATAGAATGATGTCATTAATGATAGGTAGAAAACAATTCTAAAAAATGCATTTATATGTTTTATGTGTCAGGAACTTCATCACATTTGTGGTAATGACTGTTATGAAGAAGGTCATCCACTGCACGAAACTGTGGTTACACGGCGAATGTTGAAGTGTTCCGATCCAGTGGAGCTTCAATATTACTCATCGCCGGTATCTTTGCCGGACGTGTGCTACTTCTGTGGTGAAGTTAAGGTAAATAAACTTATTTTTAATGAATGGTACAAAAAATAATGTTTACATTTCATTGTAGATTAAAACCATTAGTAGGTTTTTATGGCCAGCACTCCTCAGAATATAATTTCACGATGGAACTTCACGCGAAAACGCACTAAAAGATTTAATCATCATATGGGATAATCGCTAGGACCTAGCTAGCAAGCCTTGAGATGATCCCATGTCATTCTCCATATAGTCCACATAATTAAACCCACTCTTCACACCTACTCATTTAACATAATATCGATTCTCACTACCAGGAGCTCTGCAAACCTCCAGAAAGCATCGTGAGCAGCTTTCAGGACGTCTTCCCGCTTTGCTCACGATGCCAATCCACTGGACAGACCTGGCACACGAAACGTCCAAAGCGAGGAGCGAAGGACTCCAAGGAGGCAAAGGCGACAAAGAAGGCGAAATGAATGACAATAAACAAATATTCTTCTGTTCCTTTTATTTTTTATGTATATAAAAAGCTCTAATATCAACTGAATTGTGTTTTATATATGTTTGCGATTAATTCATATATTAAATAGCTGCGGCTTTGAGCATTAATTTCAACAAAATTGATAAATCTATATATTGCCAATTTCCATTCATCAGTAATTTTGGCAATTATGAAGTCGTATACAAAAATATTATATAGTATATAGTTTTTTTTATTTTTTTCTCCTAACCGACCGACCATATATACAAAAAATAGGTAAAATAAAAAATAATTAAATAATATTTTTTTTTTCATTTTATTTTTTTTTACCGACCGACCGACCCTATTTTTTTTTCTTTTGGGACCAGAAACAAACTATTTTATAGGGCCGCCCTAAGAATTGATAAATGTTACCCATGGCTGCAACATGCCCCTAATGGGGGATTAGCTCTACATATGTTTTAAATTTGATCCAGCATTTAGGAATTGATCGATTTTTTGGTTTCTTGTCACCTTGTCGATGATGGA
>JAULBZ010001718.1:0-21001 GCA_032360805.1 Neoturris breviconis | reverse complement strand
ACGTCTTCTACGTTGTTCTAGCATTATTACTGTTGACTTTGAACAAGTTTTGGCCCACTAGGTTTGTGTTCTACCTTCATTTCTGAGAAACTTACATAATTGATAATATAAATTTATTTTTTTCTAAAATAAATATTCAATAGTTTGCTTAAATTTTACGTACAATGAGGCCAGGGATTGTGCCACTTGTATGGTTTCTTTCTTAATTTTTTTGAATGATTAAGAACATTACTGTAGTTGATGTCTTGCCTCACAAAGATAAATAGCGCTAATCAAGAATAGATAAACACGGCTCCGTTTTTAAAGTAAACCATAGTAAAGGTTCAGGATAACTCCAGTTTCATCAACACCCTACTTCACAGTGGACTGCACCCTTGCTCGTTCTGGGTGTCGTTTCTGTGAGCTAGAGTCAGACCTTTAGCTGTCCTACATGGGTGAGTGTGACCGCTGTTACAAGAAACTATGTGACTATGGTGTGACTTGCCTAGTAACTTTGGTTTGCCTAGGCCGACAAAGGTTCTAGTACATTCTTGATAGTGCGTTTTTATTGAATACTTCTGGTGTAGTGTTTTCGTTCTCTAAAATCGTCTCATATAAGGTTGTAAGGTGTCCAGGCTTCTTCATGGTATCATCGTTAAAGAGAAGGCGTTTTGTCTTCCTGTGCCGAGCGTTAAACTGGCGAATGTTTTCGGTGTTGCATCGCCTTAAGATGTCTAAGTTTGTTAGTTCGTAATAGTATGTTGCAGGTTTTCGTCTGTAGCCTCCTTTCACCATCTTTCAGAGCATCGACATGTATGCGGCATTGACATTACTGGCATGTCTTTTCGTTAGATTAGATTAATCGACTATGCAATAGAGCGTTCAGGATTTTCACGCGTGTATAGCTAGCATAATTCTGAAATTCATCAAATTTTTTCCTAGCTCAGAACTTGCACTGGGCTGTATCGATGCGCATTTCTAGTTCAGTATCTCCAGTTGATGGTTTGTCATATTTTATATTGCATCCTAAATATTTGAAGGTTTGGACGTTCTCTACTGGTGAGTTGTTTAGGCTCACGTTTATCTGGATATTCCTTGTTGGTATACTGATGGTTTAATATCATGGTTTTTGTTTTCGAGATGTTTATTTCCAGATAATACCTCTTAAAAGTTGTAAATAATAATTTGAGTCCTATTTTTAAGTTGTTTACGTCTTCAAATACAAGAACTAGATTGTCGGCATATCCTACCCATTCTATTGGTTGTTTGCCAAATGTTGTCCTGTTAAATTGCGTCGCTGATGCCGGAATTCTGTACTTTAATTGTAGGAATTTGATTCCAGTATTTCTACAATTTTCCAGGTACACTCACATAACAAAATATATGAATAGATTAAATAGAGGTGGGGACTCAGGTCCACCTTGTCGAGCACCATTTTTCACTTCAAAAGCATCATCCGGAGATTGGGTTAACCCAGTTGTTGTATGCGAATATAGGGATTCCAATTTTTTATCTGATGTAGGTGATAATCGTTGGCGCACTGTTTCAAACATAGTTTTCTATTTACTTGACCGAATGCCGCAGCCAGATCAATGAACAAAGCATAAGCAGGTTTTTTCATTTTATCAGTAATTTGATGTACACGTTTTAATACGTATATCCCATCTGTTGTACCTCTACCGGATCTAAAGCCTTGTTGTTGGTCCATAAGTTGTCTTTCATACCAGTTCTTTAAGCGATTTATAATGATGATGACTAATATCTTGCATAGTGTAGAACCGATTTGAAGTCCTCGATATGACTTTAGATCTTTTTTACTTCCTTTCGAAGGGCCTTTCCGTGCAACTAGCTTTGAGTGACCCCAGCTTTCAGGTATTTTATTTGTTTTCCTTATCATTTCGAATAGTTTGACCATCTCAGATGTTACTTGGTCGAACTCAAGGTAGGCAGCACTACGTCTAGTTTCTAACAGATTGTTTTTTTTGTTTTTCAGTGAAAAATGAGAAGGAGAGGGCTTGGATTAAATATCACCCCTGATATAACAAATGATTTCTTTTCAATAAAGCCTAAATCTTCAAATTCTTCAAGAGAAACCTCTACATATCTCAAGCATCATGTTGGTTCAAGTCAAAGTTTAACTCGGGCAAATAGTGGTGGAACAACACCTCGACTATCTTCAGATGATGCACAATATTTCGAACAACAGCTCAAACTTTCAAGTCCTTATACTGATGAGTATGTACTTTTAATTCTTTCTGTGTACTATAGCAGAGAGTGTTGCACAGTGTAATATTGGTGTTGTTACAGTATCTCCTCTGGCAAAAACTTGTTCAAAATTAGCAATAAAGACGCTAGAACAATGTTATCAATGTTGTTCTTGCGTCTTTACTATAGACTTTGAACAAGTTTTTGTCCACTGGGACCTCAGATCTCCAGTGATTATTTGCTCTTAGTTTGAACACTGTCTATATAAAATAAAAGGAAAGCTGCATCTGTTATCAATTTGGTTGGTATGTAATACTCTTAAATGTACAATAAGGAGCCATCTCCAAAATTCGTTTCAAAAGCAGATATTTTAGCAGCTTAAAAGTAGTCAAAATCAATAAAGATTAATCTACAATGAGGAGTGTTAAGTCAATGAGCTTGCGATTGATTGGTTAATCAATTGCAAGATCATTGATTCATTACACTTCCCCTGGAAACAAATTTTGGAGATGATCTCTGTATACTGTTAACTACTGTATCAATGACGAATTAACTTAATGTTTTTATTTCTATTTAGCATTGATGTAATGTTTTGAGGTGTTTGCTTTATATACCCCAAAGTATATTTTATGAACAATCTCTGCTAGAAAGCTTAATCAATATTTTATTTTTGCGCTTATAGAGGTGATCCATTTTCATATGAAGTGCCTCCACAACCAGTGAATGAATTATTGTTACCTGAGCCTGAAGAAGAACTTCCTAGACCATTTGATCAAGCAATATCTATTGAAGTTTATGATAACTATTCGTTTGAGCATGATTATGACAACACTTTACCAATCACAGATATAAGAGAGCATGTTGTTCAAACGATTGATGCTAACCGTGCAACTGTCATCAAAGGTATGCTTGCTGCTTTTTGAAATATTGTATATTAAAGTCATTTGAAAACAGTAACTTGTCAATAGATACAGCCTCTAATATTTATACAAAGGCCAGCCATAACTATAAGGGACATATAGAAAATATGTTGTCGGATGTCTGTACATGCCTGGCAATTTCAGAATTTATGAAAAGCATTAGGACATCTACAGTAGTCTATGGAAACGATGGAATGATGAAACAGCAGTTCATTACTGTTAGAAATGCTTTATGAAAACATTACAGTATTGATGTTTGCTATGAGCATATGTTGGGACCATGTGCTTTAACTTTAACATATTCTTTGTGATGGGTTTGAATACTTCCTTCAGTAGCATGTTATGTGTATAATAATAAATAGGCAAAAGTTTACATTGTGTATGAGCTCTTTAATCTGCTATCAAGGTGTAAGTAAGATTTGTTATATGATCAATATACTTTAAAAAATGTAAACATCAGAAGAATGAAATTAGAGAGAATATCTGGGTAGGTATGATTCATGTTCATGGTAGCAACTTCCATTTCTCTTCATTGTTTCACTTTTTCTTCCCAAAGGCAGTACTGGTAGTGGTAAGACAACACAAGTCCCACAATACATTCTTGATGACTATCAACAAAAAAGAAAATATTGCAATATTCTTGTCACACAACCAAGACGAATTGCTGCAATCAGTGTAGCAAAAAGAGTTTCTCAAGAACGAAACTGGCAACTAGGAACACTGGTTGGTTACCAAGTTGCAAGAGATCGTAAAGTTACTGAGGATACACGTATAACATACATGACTACTGGTGTGCTGCTACAGAAACTAATCAAGAATAAAAATCTTGGAGAATATACACATATTATACTGGACGAGGTTGGTTATATTCCTTGTGATTAAAATAACTGACGGTCACTGTGAAGGAGAGGTTTTTCTGAATATTTTCAGCCAAATTGGCAAAAAATATTCTGAAAAAGCTCTCCTCTGAAGTGATGACTGGCAGTTATAACCCTTGTATTCCATCATTCTATTTTATCTCCCACCTTTCTCTATTGTTCTTGATGACTATTTTGTTGTAACTCGAACACAACAATGTTGATCCACTAGATTGCTTATTAATGTATATGATGTAAGCATTTTATTCTTCATTCTGATTCATTGAAGAAAGCACATGTTTAATGTCATATTTGTACTTCTACCATTTTACATTTTTTCAAAGTTTTAATTTGGAATATGGGATTGAAATTGTTTGTGATTTATATTAAGGGAAGAAAAATACATAGATATGGGAATTTGTTTCTGTGATTTGCTCTGTAATCACATAAATAAGTTCCTGAATAACGAATAAAAATTCTCTTACACAGAGAATAATTCCACTTGAATTTTAAAATAACCACTCACAGAAATAAGTTCCACAGAATTTTTCAAAAATTTGACCTCATCCCAATGTTAATGAGAATAGATTAGTCAAGTTCCCGATGATAAAAGTACCTATGACAGTGCGTTAATTAAGATGCCCCAATTTGTTAACACACACACACACCAATTTATTAACACCTCCCTCAAACCAGTTATTCAAACAAATTTATCCCGGAGGGCAAAAAGTTATTTAAAGTCTGCAGTTCTATAATGTCTTTACTGCAGAGAAAGTTTTTGCTTACTGGGACGAACTTGGAGTTAAACTTACTAAATTACAAATTGTACAGGGAACATAATGAATAGCATTCGTGTTAAGATAATTTGATCAATTACTATCATTTCCTAAAATTTGATTAGATTATTTAGCCCAAGTATCACCCATTTCAATCTATTAAGACCCTCTAACTATAAAATTATATCGTCACACCAACCCCCTCCTTATTATACCCGTCTCTACAATTACATGTTTGAGAGTACAGAGACTACCGTACTCTTCTGTTAAAGATCAGAGTGTTTTAATTGCAATCCATAGAATCCATCAATATGAATGTTCTATTCCATGGTTCTTTTTGCTCTCATTTTTCATTACTCTGCAAATGACGTAACCAGAGCACAATATTTCAAGTTATTCAATACTTTACCTGCGAGTCAGTACATAATATGATCGATATGATTCATCATTCAGTATTCTAAATAAGAACCAGACTGAATTCAGAATTCTAGACTGTGGTAAAAGATCTGAAGACCTAATAGTAAATAGAAATGATCAGATGATATTTGAAGGATCTAGTCTTGGCTGTATATAGAGTCAGCCATAGGTCTTCTTATTTACCTGATTAGAAAAAGTTCAAGAATTATCAGCGTGTTCAAAATAAATTTTCAAAATACCATATTTTAAGAAACTTTATTCAATAAAAAACAATGTTCTTTCCAATGAATTTGAATTTCTACTTGGTAGTAATTGTACACACGCTTCCTACAAGACTGAACAATCGGAAACATAATTTTTAGCCTCAAATCAGAAGATAAAACATGCTATTATAGGAACAAGACATTGCTTACTGTGCTCTGATTTTAGCTTATAACAGTGTATCGATTAAGATGCTAATATAGGGAACAAGTTCGTAAAATTAGCTTTCGTGTATGCAGAAATCTAATTAATATAGAATATTATATTAAAAAAAGAAGCAAAAAAATTCTCGCAGGATGAAAATTGTTAATTGCAGAAATAACTTCCACAGAAACTTCTTCTCGCGGAAATATTTTCCCACAGAAATCTTCCTATATAGCAGTTATCTATTATATATATGTTACCAATGCTTTATGTTTTTTCGCCTGTTGGAAGAGAGTTGTGAAAAGTTTCTGTACATTATTCCAGGTTCATGAAAGAGATCAAGATATAGACTTCAGTATGTTGGTGGTGCGAAAATATTTACGAACTGTATCCAAACATGTTAAAGTAAGTATTTAATCATATGATTTGAAGCAGTGTAATGTGTTAACAGGACAGATCGTTTATTCATTGCTTTTACTAAGACGCTAAAACAACGACATATCGTTATTGAAGAAATTGATTGTTTTATTGTTTATTTGACCTGAAACTCTACCATCTTAATAAAGACATATTTCAAACACTGTATAATATGTGTATGTAATCATATTTATGTGCTTAGGTTTAACTTTCAGTTGGTTTGGTGGGCTACTTTTAGTACCGTACCTTTAATTGTTGAATTTTGTTTCTACAATTTTAGGTTGTTTTGATGTCAGCTACTGTTGATTGCAGTTTATTCTCAAATTACTTTTCAATACTAATCAATGGTAAACAAGAATGTGCACCTGTCATTTCAGTAGATGGAAAAATGTTTGATGTTGCAGAATATTATTTTGAAGACATTGCAGGACTTTCAGAAGTATGATGCATGTAGCGTTTGAAATAAGAGCAAATAATCACTGTGGAGAAGTGATTTTTGAGCATAGCTTCAGGCTTCCACAGTGATTATTTTTCTCTTTCAATTATTATTTGCTCTTATTTCGTGTGGCGATGGTGTAGTGGTATGCACCTTCTGTTTTCACCAGTGCATTCGGGGTTCAAATCCTGCTGTAGAAATTGAAATCGATACTCCATTCTAATGCGCTTTAGAGGCAGCGTACTCAGCCCATTAGGAGCCATCGAGCCATAGAGCAATGCTTTCATGTATCTCTAGTGGTGAGTTAAATTAGTTGCCAGTTGGAGGGGAGGAAAAACCACTAACTGATGTGGATTCCCTGAGGAATGTATTGCTCAAGTCTGCCTGATTATTTAGCAGTTTTCTTTATACATACGAGCTCAGTTAGAAAGACCCGGATTCACATGTCTTAAGGTTGATTTCTACGAGGCAAAAAATTCACCACGAAAGCCAAAAGTAGACATTCCATTGGTAGAAATCGACATCACACTATGTGTGACGCCAATTTCTATCAATTGGATGTCTTCTTTCGGCTATTGCAACAATTTTTTTGTATAGATATTAAATCATTATCCCCCACAAAAAATAACAAAAAAACTAAAAGTCCTGGGTTTTACAATGTAGTATAAGCTTTTGCACGAGATGTTTAAAATGTTAATTTTCTAAATTTATGTTCTAGCCCCCTCAGCAATCAATATATGAACCAGAAATTACTGAAAAGTGCTATCAATTGTGTCGTCAGTTGATAGTTGCATTAGATAAAGATGAATTAGGAGATAATTACAAAGACGGCAAAATGGCTGAAAAACGTGGAACTGTGCTATGTTTTTTACCAGGTTACAAATTTCTTTCAATTAATGTTGTCTTTATTGAAGAATATAATATATATATATAAAGGTTTCATAAGTGCTCTTAATTAAAAAATTAAGTAATTATTTGAATTATGTAAATAATTACCACATTCCAAGAAGTTAGAAATATATGGACAGTTCAAACTCAAGTATGTTATATCTAGTTTAACCTTATCTTCAAATTTTCGAATTAAAGTTTTGTCATTTTCCAACATTTTCACTAAAAACCCAGAAACTATGCGAAAGAACATTAACATACCTACCTAAAACTGCAAACGTAATGAAAAAAGCTTTTAGTCAAAATTCTAAGAAAGTATGGTTTTTAAAAGAAAATGAGCCATTTGAAATTAATTGTGACAACGTCATCAGAAAAATGCTGACTTCAGCAAAAAATATTTGATATCATTTTTTTTCTTTCATAATAGACTGCTATAAGTATGCTAAGTTTCATCCCAATCCTATTAGTTGTTCAAACGTTATGCCCCCCCCCCTCACCCCAGCTTTGAGGAGCCCCAAAAAGCCCAGCATATATAGGATTAAGCCAGTTATTTTAAGAAATCTGATTTTGATTTTGTACTAGTATCAAGCTTTCAGTGTCATGTGTATCTGTTTATATTCTAGGATTACCTGAAATTATTCAAATGAATAAATACCTAGCTGATTTAGAAGTAAAGAACAGGTTTGTGATCATTTATTTGAAAAAAATAATTAAATTTTAAATCAGTTCATAATTGAGAAAGTCAGAACATTTCAAAAGTTGTTTTGTTTTTTATATGAATACAAATGTTTAAAATAGGTTATTTGCAAAGTCTTAGCATGATAACTCTCATTCACAAAGTTTACATAAATAAATATAACTTTCAGCATTCTTTCCAATTTAATTTGATTTAAATTTTATTGTGTTTCCTGCGCTGCACATGAATAATCAATTAGTTGTAAGAATGTGATATGTGGTATTGGAAAATATACTTTATTGAAGTTACTATCTTTTTCTTAGATTGAAAATAATGCCTTTGCATTCACAGATAACAAGTAGAGATCAAGTGTTGGTGTTTTTTCCTGCAGAACCTTATCAAAGAAAGGTATTGTTAACTGTTTTGTTTTTGTAACCCACCAAATAAGGTATAAATGAAATATGGCAGTTTATGTACAATATGTTATTGTTGAAAACTGTAGGGGGCATCAACGATCAATTTTCATTTATTAAATGGCTTTTGGTCGCACTGAATGTCCACGATACACAGAAATCAAGGAGCTAAATTTGTTGAAATTTAAATGAGAAGGTACATGTAATAAAAAAACAAGTGCTTCTCCGTATATGATAATTATTTATATGTATATAATAAAATGCAGACTAGGACTTTACTAACCAGAACTAATTGTCTATAAAGCTTTATAGCCTGAAGTTATGCTCAAAAACCATTTCTTCACTGTGATTTATTTGCTCTTATTTCTAACTCTAAAGATTTATTTCCATCTAATTTGTATCATCACAGAGTAAGGAAAAACAAGTTTTTCTGGTAATAAATGCAAAAATCAATGGTTTTAAATGTATATTTTGAGCAAAATTTGGCAAAAACTATCAACAATCCCAGAAATTAAATTAGAGACATTTTATAAATTGTGATGAACGATATGCAAGTACAACAAAAATGCGGAAAATGACAGCAAGACTTAGGACTTAGGATCTTAGGATCTTTTGCAAACTCAGAGGATTCTGTTGTTACCAGCAGCCTAGTACCCAGGCTTTTGAAACAAAACTTCAAATTGAAATTGAAATTTCAACTTTTTGCAAATATTTCACTAGTATTATTTTCCGGGATTGTATGCACAAAAATATAAACTAAATTGTGGAATAACTTTCAATGAGATTTAAAAATTTGCCTTAAAAAATCCCAAAACAGGAATTTACCGCGACCCCCCTTACCCCTCTCCCTACAATTGGGCACAGGAGAGTAATGGAAATCAACCTTTGCTAATTGTATATTGTATCATAGATGATTTTTATTGCTTACTAGATTATTCTATCGACAAATATTGCAGAAAGTTCAATCACTGTACCAGATATAAAGTATGGTTAGTACATATTGTTTACCATTTTGTTTATCACATGATTTATGGTGGTCTTGCTGTTCTTGACAATTACAGGTTTTTTACTATAATTCATAAGTTGTTGCAGCCTTATGATTATGCTCATGGTGGGCGAGGATGGGGGTAATGGAGGCAATGGTGATATATGCTTTTACGTTGCTAATTATTTTGATATTTTTAATTTTATCTTAAATTTTATCTTTATCCATAAGAATAAACATAGTTCTTAGTTTTTACTCTTCAGGAGGTACCTAATTTCTAATTTAATAGCAAATTCAAAGATTCCTTCCAATGTCTGCCCCAAACATATTTTTTCTATTTGTAAGGAAATGTTACCAGGAATAATATTATGAATAATATACACAACTAGTGGAATAATTACTGTGGAGGAGTGATTTTTGAACATTGCTTTATGCTTTAGCCTGGAGTTATGTTAAAATAAACTCTCCCCCACTGATTTGTTCTTCCAAGTGTGTATCTAATCAACAATCTGGATATTAATTAGTATTTGATTATTTTTATTTAACATCAGTTATTGATTTCTGTTTGGTGAAGAATAACGAAACAGATCGAGAGACCAACTATCAGCGATTGACACTGCAATGGGCATCGAAAGCTTCTCTGACTCAACGAAAAGGTTTTTTTCTTTTTTTTGCTTTGGTCTGTTTAATATAATCTTTGGTGTTTTGAAAAGCATTAGATTAATGCTATTATTTCCATCTTGTGGAAAACTTCTAGTGAAAAGTAAAAAATAATTCCTTTAAATTTTTATTTGACTTCTATTTGAAGGTGATTGATACAGATGACACAATTTGACATGATGTGTGACATCAATTTCTACCTATTGAATGTTTTCTTTTGCCTTTCACAGTGTTCTGATGATACTGAATGTTTAATAAATGTTATATGTCAAGATTGTATCTAAGATTAAAAATTTGTAGCCTTTCTGATTTTTAATTGCCACCTATACTATTTTACAATTTATCTCTTTATCTATAGGTCGTGCTGGCCGTGTTTCTGAAGGACATTGTTTTCGAATGATCTCAGCCAACTTTGTCAGTCAATTCTATGACTACTGTGTTCCTGAAATGCTGGTATGCAAACATAGAATGGAATATTATTATTATAATATTAACAGTGTTTCAAATAAGAGCAAATAATCACTGTGGAGGAGTGATTTTTGAGCACTGCTTCAGGCTATAAATGCTCAAAAATCCCTCCTCCATAGTGATTATTTGCTCTTATTTCGAATACTGATTAATAATTTCTCAGTTAAAAGTTGCTTAATCCTATCCAGGCTTTTTTGATTGCTCTAGTACTGGGGGTTGCAGAGACTCATTATATCCACCACCTAAGACGGTGTTAGCTACATATCTCTACGCAGTATTTAATATATATTTACATACCTGCTGAAGTTGCAATGGAGATCTTTTGAGCAAAGTGCATAGACCTTAAAGAGATATTTCTATGGAGTTGCTGGGGTCGACATAAGAGCGAATAATCTCTGAATAATCTCTGAAATATGCTCAAGAATGCCTCCTCCACAGTGATTATTACTGTTACAAGTCTCGATATAATGGTTGGATATCACCTTGCAGCTGAAAACTGTACTAAAAACTAATTCATTTTTTATCCTTAGAGGTCTCCACTAGAACAAGTTGTTTTGAAAGTAAAGTTACTTGAGCTTGGACCACCAGCATTAACACTACAACTTGCATTGCAACCTCCTGAGCTTACTGATATTAAAAGAACTATGCTCATGTTAAAAGAGGTTTACTATTCTTTTCAAATTTACAATTAATACTTCTTCTAAGGCGTTTTAGGTTCCTTATGTTAATCAATCTACTTGCTACTCACATGGTTCAGACGGAACCTGGAAAACCTGGAAAATATTAGCTGTTTTTCAGGGAAAGTGGTTCTGTTACTATAGTTTTCATTAAGTGTTGTGTTCTGACAATCTAATTTATTTGAAGAAATATATATAGGGTAATTCCCTGATTTAGATATCCCATTATTAGAATTGAATCTCAGTATGCTTATAACAAAGAGTACTTAGTGGATGTTCTATTCTATTTGTCAAAATAAATCCTTGAAAAAACTGTATTCTTCCACTGTACTCAGGTAAAAAAAGTATTATTTCAGCATAAAACTCAGGGAAATCTATATGTTTAATGTAGAACATCCTGGAAAATGTCTGAACCCGGTACTTTTTGCAAGTTCTTGCTCAATCATTCAAAAATTGTTTTGTAGAATTAATCCAAAAGTGTTGATTTAGTTAAATACTTTTTGAAACTTGTGCTAGACTACACAAGTATGGTTAACAAGTGATGAGATGTTAAAACAAACTTACATATCAACAATCTTAGTTATACTGGATTTCCAGAAAATTCTTTTGCATAGAAATGACTTTTCTGTAACCTGAAAAGTTCACTCTCAGTTTTACTTTGAAAATTAATTTCACAGCGAACTTTTTTTCACTTGAATTTGGAAAGGCACCTTTAATTATGTGAATTTAAATGTGCTAGGTTGGTGCTATTACAATCAGACAAAACAAACGAATCAATCCTCTTGATGGTGATCTAACGTTTGTTGGACGCGTGTTAGGATCCTTACCAGTTGATGTGCATATTGGAAAGTTAATTTTAATTGGTTACGCATTTGGTGTACTTGAAGAATGTTTGGTTATAGGTAATATGATTAAGCAAAACCAAAAAAATAAGTTTTCACAATTTACATAATGGATTCTAAATATTATATAATATATATAATTATAGTGTTTGAAATAAGATTAAATAATTACTAGTAGGAGTGATTTTTACAAAGTATGAAGCTATGCTTGAAATTCCCTCCGCAGTGATTATTGCTCTTATTTCTACCACAGAAATCATGTCATATTTAATTGGTTGATAAATTTTCCAATTAACTCGCAGTGGAGGAGTGATTTTAGGGCAATGTTTCAGGCTTGATAGCCTAAAGCAATGCTCAAACATCTTTCCTTCGCAGTGGTTATTTGTGCTGTAAACAACATACATTGATTCCATCTGTGTTTTTTTTCTTGTTTGTGAACATTTCTGGCTGTATTTTGGTGTATGACAAAAGGTGTAGCGAAAAAAAAGCGAAATGCAAGTGAGAGATTCCGTTAAATCACACAGTTCCTACTGAAAGATGTTCTGGGCGCTAATTGTTCCATTTGCAGGTTCAATGAATGGAAAACTTTCACGCCCGTTAAAGCAGCTATAAGATTTATACAAGAGCAAGCCAGTAAATGAACGAACGAATGAATGGCAATGGTCTTTTCTAAACTTTTTAACGAGGTAAATAAACAGGGTGTAAGCTCCAGCCAAAAATTCAACGTTATACGTTGTTTTCCCAATCACGAATACGTTAAAATTTCCCAATTTGAGTAAAAAAAATAAAATCAAAACAAAAAATTCAAAAAAAATTTCCCAGGTTATGTTAATAATGATACACATAACTTCCATGAGTAGCTGTCAACACTTTTATTCATATTATTTTGGGATTATAAAGCTTCCATCTCAGTTAATTGGTTCTCAAAAGTCTTCTCAAACTCTTGGCCAAAACAATCGTCGTTGTCCCGTTCGTTAGTTTATTATTATAATGAAAAGTTTTAGCCAATCTAAAGACCTACATACATGAAACAAACAAAAAAATGCCTATGGCGCTACCCTGTGGCAATTTCCCAATATAGAACGTCTAATGATTTTTTTTGCTTTCTAGCTAACGCCCTGATAAAGGATGTTAATCAAGGAAATTACAACTTTAATTTATTTTATTTTATTCGTTGAAATTTTGTCCGTCTACATTATACTTGAATATCATCATAGCTATTTACGTAGCTGCAAAATGCTATTGGTGCTATTGGTGTTTTTCTTCTTTTGTATCATCTAAGTTTGCGATAAACTGTTAAATCGTCTTTCACAGGCATTCCTTAGTAAGCATTCCTTTTATTTACAATGAAAAAATATAGTTATGAATATTATTCATAACAATTCTTTACATTTTTTTCTCGTCATATTCATCTTTCACAGCATAGAGAAACACATGTTTATGAATACGCATGCTTTTCTCGGACGTAAGAATATTTTGCTGAATAAGAGTATAGCTCTGTACAATACAAACCAAGGAATTGTATAAACTGTTGAAAAATGTATTTTGTTCTCTGTCACAGATGTTTTCAATATTTGTGTCTGGAGCAGAGTTGTTTGAAATTTTTGTTACGACCACACATGTTTTCACCTGTTTGTGCGCTTGTGGAGTGGAGTGCTACAGATTTGCAAACTTCAAATTTACTTTCATATGATAAAACCCAGCGAGGACGAGATAGAATAAGATTTATTCTTTGTACATGTGCGTAAAGTAAACTTGTGTGATAATTTGTGCGATAAACACAAACGGTCTCCGCAGACTAAATGCAGAAATTTTTCAGCTCGCATGGACTATTCATTTACTCTTATTTTGAACACTGCATATTGTTACCAGAATTGTTTATAATGGAGTATCAGGCTTCAATGTTATTGTATTTTAATTCCCTTCAGCCAGTTGGCAAAAACGTTTTAATGTTTTTTTGAACAAGTTTTTACCTATTGGGCATCATTTATCTTTATAGGAGCATGTCTATCACTTAAGAGTATCTTCTCAAAACCTTTCAGAAATGAAATGGGTGCATATTCGTAAGTACATTTATGTTGATTTTCACAAAATTTTGTGCAAAAGGCAAAAGCAACATTTCATTCGTAGAATTTGATGTTACACACTATGTGACATCAATTTCTACCAATGGATTGTCTTTATTTGGCTTTCACACAAAATTATTTGATGGAAATCCATCTTTTATGTTGAAATTGTTTGAGTATAAAGTAGTAAAGTGAAAAGCCTTCGAATTGTATCTATTGATATTTTCATTATAGAAATAAGATGCATTGGGCAAAGTACTCATGTAGCGATTTGATAGCTTCATTTAGAGCGTTTTTGGTATGTATCTCTATTAGGGACCATCTCAAAACTAAAATCTACAGATGAGAGTACTGAGTCATTAATTTGGTAATGGATAAGTTTCTTTGTCCCAAAGAAACCAATCTATTGCAAGTTCATTGACCTAACACACCTCTGTACAGATTCATTTTTGTTGAAATTTTAGTTGATTTAACCTTACCAAAAACTTGGTTTTGGAGCGAAATTTTGAGTCCCTTATTCTTCACTAGTATTTTTTGCCACTGGGAAAGTTTGGAATTAATACGTTTTTAATGATACAATTGAAATTAAACATGTATTTTTTAAATAAATATTGTAAATGCTATTGTACAAGTTTACAAATCACTCTAAATTAAGTAAACATCAGCTTTATGTATTGTAGAGTTGGAAATTCAGAAAAGAACACACTGGTTTTGGTGAGGTACATGTTAATTGTTTATACTTTCAGTAGTCGAAATAAGTAATAATCACTGTGAAGGAGGGAGTTTTGAGCATATCTTTAGGCTTGACTACTGAAAACTGAAGTTTATGTTGTTATAATCACATTTTAGGAGACATAGTCGATGGTTATATTTTTTAACGGAGCCATTAAAAACTTGAAAAAAGTATGAAAATCTCTCTCAGCACAAATTGCATTCTTTCGCTTCCATTCGGCTGTGACAAAACTCTGGAACAACACTTTTTTTCCGCATTTTTAACATTTTCTAATTTCTCAAACCGTTCTATACATTTCTATACATTCCATTTAATTGAACTCCCTTCCTTCATTCATATTGTGTATTGTTGCATTATAGCCAGAGAAAAAGTGGACTCAGAGAAATATGCTAGAAGGCAAAAGATTTTATGAGGTAAGATCGGTATTTCGCAGGAAAGCACTTTCACACAATGCAAATGATACACCTAGAAAGGGTTTGGGGTTTAATTTGTATAGCACTTCATAGCAAACAATGATTATTAGGGAACTTTAATACTTTTCTTTGAATAGGTGCTGAACATTGAGCATGGTTACGCAGTGCTCAAGCATAATGTTGATCATTAGTTTTATATATAAACTGCTTTCTAAATGAAAGTTTCACAAACCTGCCTCTTATTTGTTTGTTTTGTTTTCTTAGTGATCTAGGAGAGTGCTTTTTGCATATGCAGAGGTCACCTAGGTGTGAGATGATCGCACCCCTCAAAATGATATCGTTGGAACAAAACGAAACAATAATATTAGCATTAATGCCACAGATTTATGTTGTTTCAAATACCTTTTTACATACACTGAATCTCCTTGTGGTAGCAAATTTATAAACGATGAAGAAGTTCATCTACGTACTATCTACATAACTAATATTTTAAGATTTGCAAAGCATGGCTCGATGTAGCAATATAGCTGTAGGAATATGTATGAATTAAAGACAATGGCTGGAAGGTATTTCACTGCAAGGAGCTTATGTACAGAATAGATGATATTGAACCTGTGGTTTTATTCTTATAGGTTGATGAGCTGTCAAGAGAATTATGTGATAGGTTAAAGAACTTCAACATAATTTCCTACAGAGATATATTTAAAAGGTGATTGAAAAGCTATTGTTTTTGTTTGAAAATACATGTTTGAATTGATATTCAAATTGTTTACTACAAATATTTGGTTATGGTCCCGAGCTAAATCAAGATAGCTTAATTAAAACTTCATCTAATAGCTTTAATAGCTTCAAGGAGAAGGGACTTCTTATTCAAATGGTGGATGCCGTATTCCATGTGTATGCTTATTTGTGGGTGGCGCTTATTGAAAGTATATTTAAACAGTGGCTTAGTTATTTCAGTCAAAATTCAAAAAACAACAACAAAACAGATAGGAATGATAATATTCGAACTATTTTAATAGTTTTATAATTTGTATAGGGTCTATTTTGAAAGGATTTCATCTTCCTTTACAGTTAAATTCTATAGTGATTGGGTTTAGATAATTCAATCCAAGTATAAGGATTCATTGTATGACTTTAGGATGTGGGGTTACTTGATATTGCCGCATTCTGTTCCCTGGTAATATAATTATTGTGATGACATCCATCTGTCACATTCTCTAAAAGGGCTTGTTCTATGTTACATTTAGTGCTTAATGCAGTGGTTGAAATTAGAGTAAATATTCACTGTGGAGGAGGGATTTGGAGCATAATACATTATGCTCAAAAATCACTTCTCCATAGTGATTATTGTTCTTATTTCAAGCACTGCTTAATATGATGTTTTTTATTACTTTCTCAGAGATGAATTAACCAGTGAAGATGAATTAGTAATAAAGGTATTTCTACTTGCAAATAATCATTGTGGAGGAGTAATTTTTGAGTGTAGCTTCTCTAAGACCTGAAGTTATGCTCAAATATTCCTTCACAGTAATTATTTCTTCTTATGTCGACCACTGGTAAAGCATGTGGGATCCTGCTAATTATAACGACTCTCTTAATTGTAACAATATTCTTGTAACCAAATCTGAAGATATGGTCAACATCCGCTATCTCAAACACGCAAGGGACCTGCAAATAGTGGACGTATAAGTCTATTTAGAATGCTGTAAAGGAAATTAATTTCTTACAAAACGCTCCGCAACCCTTAAAATATTTTGTTGTCATTTCCCTAACTGAATCTATTTTACTTAGTTTTCAGTATTATTTTAAAATGGAAAAAAAAGGAAAAAAACTATTTAAGCAAAACTGTTTAGCTGGTGAGTTGTGTCCGAATAAATGATGTGTTGAGTCTTTGTTTTTAGATAGTTATTGCTGGTGCATTCTATCCAAATTATTTTCTTACACAAGACATTGATGAAACTGATGCAACAAAAACAATGTCTGGTCATAATCCATTCACTACAGTAGTTGTAAGTCAATGTAGCTCTCTGTCTTTCACATTTGTATTTACAGCAATGCCAGTATAATCTATTATGTATGTACTCTTAAAATTTTGGTATCTTCCTAGGTTCAATTACAGACAGGATAGCATATTTTTCAGACAGGATAGTTCTTTTAACAAAGCAAAATCTTGACTACGTGTTAATGCACCCACGATGTTACTTTATTTTGCAAGTATGTTTTTTTTTTAGGTACATGGTGCTCCTCCAACATTATGCCATTATCGAGCAAATGTTGCGCAACTTTTTCGCGTATGTGGGAGAGGAAAAAGAATATTCTTTGAAAATTCAAGGTAACCAATTTCAGATTGTTTGATACATGCTGATGTATACAAAAAAATTCTGAAGAATTGAGTTTTATCTAATTTAAAATTAGGTTAAAAATTGAAACTTCTCCAATTGAAAGGACCTGAAGATTTTGTATTGAGGGGAAACCTTTGCAAGCTTGCAAGAATCATCTACCAAAAATATGGCTAGTATGAAGTTAACCATTGGGTAAAAACTTGTTCAAACTCTGCAGTGAAGCCACTAGAACGACATCGTTCGATGTTGTTCTAGCATCTTTACTGCTGACTTTGGACAAGTTTTTACCCGCTGGGTATAACTACTTTTTATTTTGCTATGTACTATGCAGGATGAAATAATACCTATGTGAATAGGATGAATAAATAAAACTACGAATGCTTATTATAGGGCGTTTGTAGAATTTGAGAATGACACTGAAGGAGAATCCCCTGTTACTGCAGCTGTATATAAAGCTATTAAGTTAAGGTATGTTACAGTATTTGTATTACTGAGTGATTTTTGAAGCGGCTTAAAAATCTTTGCAGTGATTTTCTCTTACTTTGAATATTGCATTACTTTTGGTATTTATCACTATATATTTTGACATGCATAGTCCTTCATGCAACTCTGTACTGATCTTCAACCTGTGTTTGAACAAAGAGTAAATAATCACCCTGAAGCATAGGTTCTGGCTACAAATACTCTTCCTCCACCATGATTATTTACTCTTATTTTGAACACTGTCACCTTTCCTTTCTCTAATGTTAATTATATACTATTTTATTTCGATACAAATTAATGGACTGAGAGAAAGTTCAAGGCATAAAAGGGGTGTTTCACTAATGCCTATTACTGTTTGTTATACAATACAGTGGCCACTGTGGAGGATTTATTTTTTAGCATAGTTTCAGGCTACACAACCTACAAAATCTCTCCTCCACAGTGATTATTTACTCTTATTTTGACCACTGTTATATTTAATTAATTTTCTGTAGACAGTTGCGAATTCCATTGAATATTCATGTTTCAAAGAAGAAAGACGAAGATTTTCGATCATCGCTAGCAATGAAACCATTGGAATCATATAATCCTGAGACTGGCTTAAGGACAAACAGGTAATAAACATCTCTGAAGAAGGGTATTATCTACAAGTGTTTCTAAATCACCTTGAAGTTATTGATGATCAAGTGTGCCCTTACAAATACAATTGCTTGGATATATTTATGACAATGCATCATCAGGGATTTTGGTCATAACTGCCAGTGATAACGGGCAGTTATTTCAACTCCTGATCATTATATATTTTTGACAATGGTTCATATTGTTTAATGACCAACATGCATTATTAAGGAATACGATTGTCCACATTTATTTTTCTTTCCTTTTTTAATATTATTAACGTTATATAAACATGACGCAAATCAAATACTCAAAAAAGTAATATCCTTATTGAAATTTCACAATTTTTTTAGATTGGAATGATTTTACTATCAAAATTACTTTTGTGCCATACAAAATTTAATTCAATTAATTATTTGTTCAAAAAAGCTTTACTGTATACCTACAATAATATTTTAGAGTAAACACAGGACTAATGGGCAAAGAAGGAAAAATGAGTGTAACTCTGCAAGGGAATCCCAGACAGGTATGACCATTAATTTCAATCCTCGTAATTCGCTACGACCATCACCTGTGGAGGAATGCATTTGAACAGTTGATGAATTTAATAGTGAATTTTGAGGACTGAATTTTGTGTACACCGATAGCTTGATTTACAAACTATATTTTCATGATCCTCTTATTGATTTAATTTTAGTCATGTAACCAGCCTCAAAATAGCTGGCAGACATCACCTGTGTTTTTTTAGTATAGTTTTCAGCTGTAATGCCAACATTGGGAATTTTTAATTTATTGTGGTACACATGCAATACACAGTTATATCTTTGCAGCTGAAAACTGTACTCAAAAACACTCATCCACAGGTGGTGTCCGACCGTTATCTTGAGGCTTTTTTTTACATTACTTCATGACAGATGCTATAACTGGGTCACAGGGCATTATTGTTAGCAGGATTTTGATGCAAGTAAAGACTAAAGCAATTAGTAATGTAATAATGTTTGTTGTTTTATTGCAAATAATATGCTATTTAAAATCTCAAATTAGCAATGCCCTTCAATGAGCACCGCACTTGTTAGTCAGAGTTTAAAATAAACGCTGACCTCGAACAAGCGCCACACTATTAACCAAATGCATTGTTTACATTCCAAAATAGCATCACAATCACAATCTCATTCTTGTTTGAGTACCCACATGTGATTAGGTAACCCCATTCTTATCAAAGTGCAGATTGTCGACTTGTGGCCTCATCATAAATTGTGTTTATTGTCATAAATATTAATTATATATATATATAGGTTAAACTTCAAGAATCTGGATACATCAACATCATTGTGCAAGAAGTAAGTTTTCATAATGCTACTGTTATTAAAAGTGTAGTTAATGTTTCAATGTCAAGCCTGAATAATAACTGCCAGACATCACCTGTGGGGGAGGGTTGTTTGAGTATAGTGTTCAGCTTTATACCGAAGAAACCAATCAAATACAAGCTCATTTAGAGTGAAAATCATTTAATGGTCCATGTAAAGGTTGCCTTAAAGCTTGACTGACATCTCTAGAAGTTATGAGCTTTGTTTTTGTCCCTTTGGTATTAGGCATGTCCAAATCAATTTACTATACTGCATTATCTATTTGAGCACTGTTGAGTACTGATGTAAATGATACAGACGACATGTTTTGAGTTGTTTGTTTGGATTATTTTGATATCATTTGTTCCTCAACATTGTTCACAACTAATTGTTTTGTAACACTTGATTGTGTGCTTACACTCTCTTAGGTGGTCACAGCTGGGCATTTTTGGGCAACATATGCTGATCAAGAAACACAACAAAAGATGCTACAACTTCATACAAAGTTAAACATACGTGGTGGTAAAAATTTAAAACCGATGAATACTCGAGATATAAGAAATGGTGCATATTGTTTGGCTTCATTCGAAGATGAATATTTCCGTGCAGAGATAGTACAATGCACTGTACAAGCTGTAAAAGTATGTGTTAACTCAGTGAACAAAATCTTGTTTAACCGTAGTTTTACCGGGGTATCGGTATGTCCATAGTTTGGGGGGGGGGGGGGGGTGGTGGTGGAAATAACCCCCCACCTTATCTTGAGAACCGAACATGCTGAATACTTGAAATTTTGCATGTACATAGGTCTTCTAATTGGCTTTTCAAAAATATATATATGATTGGGAAAATTATGCAGAATGTAAGCTTCATTGTCTTTTCAAAATATTCATTGTCTTTTTGCGATAATTGCGTAATTAGCGGAAAATCAAAGGAAATCGATTTATAACTAAAGAAAGTTGTTATTTAAACTCTTAGA
>JAULBZ010001717.1:0-21003 GCA_032360805.1 Neoturris breviconis | reverse complement strand
CAAAGCTACCATGAAAAAAGAAATAATTATTTTCTGGTTGCATAAAATTATCATACATTACCGCATTTCCTGTTAATCATTCTGACGTCAATGTATTACATTAACTGCAAAAGGAAACAGACCAAGTGGGATCAGGAAGAATCGAACTTGGTCTGTGGAAGAGGCTAGGTAGCTCTCTGAGAAACGTACGTCTCCAGTTTAGGCAAACACAGTCATTATACGGAAATATGCTCATTTTTGGCAATCTTTCTCGTTGTACTTGTTTCAATAAACTTACCAAAACACATTATATTCTTCTATGTATCCATTTGGTTCTAATGGTGGATGCCAACTCAATTTTGCAGATTCACCAAAAATTTGAAATCTAACATTGTGTGGTTTTCCAGGAACTATAAGAAGGATTAGAAACATTTTGATTGATATATGTTCCTAATAATACTAATAATGAGCCATCTCCAAAATTCGTTTTAAAAAACAGATATTTTAGCAGAAGAAGTCGAAATCGATAAATTTGAGAAAATTAATTCATGAAGAAGAGTATTAAGTTATCTCAACGAGCTTGCAATTAATTGGTTCCTTCGGCACGAACAAACCAATCAATTGCAAGATTGTTGATTTAGCACTTTTCCTCTAGGAACGAATTTTGAAGATGGTCCCTAATTATCTGACTGCTAAGTGTTGATTCACATTAGACGGAAACTTCCGTGCAAATTCCACAAGAAATATTTCAAAGGAAGAAATTTTGACGTCATATGTCAGAATAAACGGTTTATTATGTTCTCTTTAAAGTCACATAATCACCCTATTTTGGTCGTCAAAATCCCAAATAAATAACATGAAAGCTTGTTATGTCAGTAACACATTCTGAAAATTTCATTCTTTAAAGACAACTATTAGGGGGAGCTACGAGTGATTAAAGTTTTGTATTTTTTATGCTAACTGTGTGGCAGCCATATTGTTTGGACAAACTTTGTCACTTTTCTGCATGATTACATGAAGTTGTTGCTAGTTTTTAATAAATTAATTGCTTATTTGACCCACTTTCTGTTATTTACAAATGCTGAAATGTTCAAGGTGTGATCAGCAATTGTCAATAGTGAACTTGATATAGATTTTAGAATTTTGACAAAATAGGGTGATTATGCGACTTTAATAGAGGGAGCATAAAGAGCGCATTTTATTAGAGAAAATTAAGGTAATCATTTTAAAGAATAATTGATATAAATATTTTTGTTACATATAGTGCAAAATACAAAGTTAAATTACAAAATGAGTTATCAATTAAAATATAAAAAATAAAATAATTTCATTTAAAAAACACAGAATTACGACCACCTTGTACTGAACTGAACCTATAAAAAGAATGAGTAAAATTGATGAGCAAGAAAGAAATCAAAATATTGTTTCTCAACCATAGGACAAATTGATATTGCTTCTTTGACCACAGCTTTGACAATAAACTTGGTTTTTTAGGGAGCTCCAAAAAAATAGGGAATTCATCATACACTTCTTTCCATAGTTTAAAGTCATTTCTATATGAATATATGGAGGGTTTAGTGCTAAAAATGAGAGCAAAATAATCTCTGTGGAGTATATATAAAGGAGTTACTTGTTAATTGTAGTGGTTTCAATAAGTTACAATTATCACAATAACATCACTAATAGATGTTATTACAGAAAAGAACTTTAAATTTAGAAGCCAATTAATCTGTGCTTAGCTTGCAGGAACTAGCACCAGATGCATGGATGAGCACAAACCACAAAAAGTTTCAATAAAATCTTGAAATTCCTGAAAATGAGTCCTTTAAAACGTAGCAAAAAATAATATAGGGTGGATTTATACCAGACAAAAGATTTTGTATTAAAGCCAAAAGAAAACATTCCATTGGTAGAAATTGACATCACAATCCCCGTAAACTAGCTCAGGAAAAGTGAGTAAACAAGAGCTAACAAAAGTTTTAGTTGATGAATGAACTTATTAAATAACTAACTTAAATGGTACGCAGGATTGTACTGTTGACATATGTAGTAAAAAGTTGATTTATATTTCTTATAGTAGCATAATGAACTGGTTTTTATACCTACATATCAATCATCATCCTCTAATCCTAGTTTCTGAGATATCCTCTTCGTTACTTCAAATTGTTCTTCTAACAAATCTGTTAATGTTTTCATTCTTTTCTTCTGTTTGTCAAGTTCTTCACGATTAAACGTCAATTCTCGCAAGATTATTTCTTCTTTACCGGTACTTTCGCGCTGTTCTTCTTTTATTGTATCATAGTCTGAAGTGAGAAGCCAACCAAGTAATCTGTAACAAAAATGACTTATATACTTTGTGTCATACGTGATAAGAAACCTTCAAAATTATTGTCGATAGAATTGCTTAAGGAAGACATGTTTGTGTTCTATGTCTTACTGCCATAACATAAAATACCTATTCAGGAATAATCTCCAAAATTCATTTCAAGCTTTAATGAAGCCAAAATCAATAAATTTGAGAAAAATTTATCTACGATGAAGTGTTAACCCTATTTCTACTGGGATTTGTAGGGCTCTTAGAATTTTTTTTGGGGGGGGACATTGTGAGCCCCCTCCATAACTTTTGATAAAACCATGCTATAGTGTTGAAATTTTCCAGAAAGTTGGGTCAACCCATAATAAACATTTTTCCATCATTACTTTTGTGATGACGTCAATACTTATGAAAGAAAAGCCGGTGCCACAAAAAATTTAAATGAATTTTTTTTGTCTCCATAATTTGTCAGAATGTTTTTCAAGAAGAAAAATAAAATTCCAAAATTCCAAATTCCAAAAAATATTTTGACCACCTGTTAAAAAAATTGGTTACTAAGGGAAAATTATCCCTAGTTACCAAAAAAAAAAATTAATTAAAGGAAAAGTCCCAAATTTCTAGTTATATAAGCCTTCACTCAAAAGTTATGAAAATAAGTATGACAGTGGGGTGTCATGATTATTTTTTTTTTTACCTTATCATTATAGTTTTGTAACAGGGTGTTTAATTGAATATTTACGGTATGTAGTTGAAGTGATTTTTTGATATAGTAAGAGCAAACAAGGATTAAAGAATCACCTCAACTACATAGTGCATACACATGGTACTATAATACTTCCCACTCTAGAGTAAACAAATATGTGAATACTGCCTACAATACTGATTCCAAAATTCAACATTGTAACATGTGTTGGCAGATTAATAATTTATTTTTAAAAAATGTATTCCGTAGCATGAATTTATATCCCATATTACAAATTTAAATTTAATAGCCCCACCCCTAAAAAGTTACAAAATTCAATAAACACACAGTAGACAGTATGTGTCAACAAAAAACTCCTTAGGGTAGCTAAAAATTTGATGGAGTTATACTTTATGATGTCTATCAATGTCAAACTGGCAGAAGTTATGAAGCTGAGGGTTATGGGCAGCCAAGATTTTACCTGCAAGAATATCTTAATGGTTAATATTCACATTTTCAGAAAACATTTGCTATGGTTTTCACAGCAACATATTCCTCTAGTAAAAAACAACCTTTGATTACAGGAAAATTTAACATTAAATATTACCGACGATACCACTTCTTTTCATTTGGCTTGTGATAAACTTGAGGTACATAAGTTGCTTTAAGCAACCACCTTGGATATGTACACTCCAACGTATAGAGAATTCGCACTTGAGCTTTTAAAATTCGCAGATAAGCAGTTTTTCGAACAGCTTCAATGTCTCCAATGGCCAACCCAACCTAAGCAGAAATTACTGAATAAAAGATCACGAATAATAAGGGCATGCTCATTGTCACAGTATTGTCGGACAGTGTTTAATACAAGGAAAAAATATTAACTTTGGAGGAGTAAATTTTGAGCAGCATAGCTTCACACTTTATAGCCAGAAGCTATGCTAAAGGCACACTCTTGCACAGTGATTATTTGCTCTTATTTCAAGCGCTGGTGTCTCTCCAATAGACTTCTATTAATGGCAGATTTCATATCACAGTGTTTGAAATAAGAACATATAATCACTGTGGTGGAGTGATTGAAACTATGCTCAAAAATCATTCCTCCACAGTGATTATTTGCCCTTATTTTAAACACTGCATCAAAAGTGAAGATTGAGAAGTAAAGGTTGATTTCCACTATGTGAAAAATTAGCTGCAAAAGTCAAAAGAAGATATTCCATTCATAGAAATTGATTTAACGCACCATGTGCATTTTTGAAAAAACTCCTTTGTTGCCAATACTCATCCCAAAATCAAAAAATTAAAGGCACATTATTGAAAGTAGACCACCAAACCAAATGAAAGTAAAACCTAAGCACATAAATATGATTTGCATACACACATTACATAGTGTTTGAAATGACTTTATTAAGATGGTAAAGTCATGTTGTGTCACTGCAGAGGAGAGTAATGAAATTTCATATTATGGGTAAACACCCAAATTTTATATGGCATTACAATTTTATATTCTTATTAAGTTGATAAAGTTTCAAATCAAATAATCAATTGGAACACCTTTATCAAGGTAAAACTATATCAATCACTGTAGAGGAGATCAGTGAATTTTCAAATCATAGCGTGAAGCAATACTCAAAAATCACTTCTCCACAGTGGATATGAATTGCATACACACATTATACAGCATAGCATTATTCAATACTCTGATATGAAAACATAGAAAGAACTACATACCAGTAAGTTCATGATGAGAATAGGCATCATAACAAGAAACAGTACGAATATCAAGAATGTAACTGCTTCATATGGCATTTTTTCTGTACCATTGGTGTCTGATAATATATCACTGTATTCAAACTCTCCAATCGTCATTACTGAAGTCTTTACAATAGCTCTTCCAACATGCTTAAAAGCGTCTGTGCGATCCAATAAAACAAAGAACGATAAAGCAAATGCTACAATGAATATACTGAAAACAGCTAGAACACTAATAACTGTTTTGAAAACTTCAATAAACATGACCACATATAAACCAAATGTTGGAAAACGTTTCAAGTATAGTAATAAATTTGCCCAAGCAATTAGGATAGCCAATGCACCAGCATTCCATTTGATATCCTCTAAGTAATTTAAGTAATCCAGATCAGCAGTTGAAAGACTTGCAATTGTAGATGTATCAAATGTTGAGTCTAAATTCTCCAATATAAATGGCATCATAAATAAAATTGTAGTCGTGTATAGAAAAATCTCGATATAATTCACAGGATCTTTAAAGTAATGACGTCTCAAATAATAAAATTGGACTATCTCTTTGCAAATTTGAATCACAGCTAGCAATAACGTAAACCATGGAACGACCGTTTGAAATGTCGTTTTCTCTGTTTTTGTGGCATCGACACTCACTCTAAAATGAAAGAATATAATGGTAATCTCGAAATAAGAACAAATAATTTTGAACGTAACTTCAGGCTGCAATCAGGCTCAATCAAAGCTAGCCCACCAAAGCAAGTGAAAGTTAAACCAAAGCACATAAATATGATTTGTATGCATATACACACATTACACAGTTTCTGAAAAGGTTTCAGGTCAAATAAACAAATGGAAAATCTTTTTCAAGGTAAAATTATGTCAAGTCACTGTGGAGGAGCATAATGAAATTTCATATTAAGGATAAACACCTACATTTTACATGGCCTTAGGATTTAATGTCTTTATTAAGTTGATAAAGTTTCAGGTCAAATAAACAATTGGGACACCATTTCAAAGAAAGAATTACATTAAATCACTGTGGAGAAGAGCAGTGAAATTTCACATCATAGCCTGAAGCAAATTTCAAAAATCACTTCTCCACAGTGGATATAAAATTGGATACACATATTATACTTCATAGCATTATGTATAAACTAAATAATAAAATTTAGTTAAAGCTTATAAAATATATTATTGTGCTGGATATGAATTAGATACACACATTATACATCATAGCATTATGATATAATATACACTAAATAATCTAATTTAGTTTTATTATAAAATATACTTTTGTGCTATTATGTTCTGTGGGACCATTAAAGCTAAGTACATTAAGAATAATAATTACAGTTTAACATATGAATAAAAACATGGTATCTATTAGCAGTAATCTTTTAAAAGGTAGTTCCCATCGTCTGTTAAAAATAAAGATACCTAGACAATGAAACAATACAATAGAAAAATATTTTTTCTTTAAATGAATGCAATTATTTTATTAAATAAATCTTCCTCTGTTGAATTGTGCATTGTCATTATACAGTAGTTATAATTAGCATTGGGAGTAATTAATATTGTTGTAAAAACCAACTTGTTATACTCATGATAGTAGTTAACGTTTTACAACCCTAAAGTGGTAACATTAATATTTATTTCAAAATTGAAGAAGGAAATTCCCAAATGTGGTCAAGTCTCATAGAAATCCGAATAGTAAAAGGATTTCCAAGTCAAAATATGCTATGATCAAAGTCTCATAACAAAATTTAAAAGATTTTCTAAGTAAACAATCTTTTGGCAAGTCCTTCTTAAATATTGCCTCTGCATGTTGGTACCAAATGTCAAAAGGGTAGCCCTTCGGAAACATAGTCTCTTCAGAAAAGTGGGCCTCCGCCGCAAAGTGATAGTGATAGCCTATCCAAACTTTGTTTGGTAAGCCAAAATTAATCCAAGTTTACTATCTACCTTGAAATGTCTTAATTCAATAAGTTTCACCTTAATCTTTAAAGTACAAAAATATGTATTTCTATGAAAAATGAGTACTGCATAAACCCTGGTCTTGTGTTTGCAAGGCCTTTTGTGTCTTAGAACAATACAAGAACAATAGATCCATATCATAATAGGCTTTAGGTGCTTATATAAGGTGCTTACATGTGATAATTTATATGATAATATAACACTCGATAATATATATAACACATAACACATTAACACTCAAATAACACATTATCTCTAAGATTTAGAAACACTTCCAGGACTACCTCAATATTCCGTTTATTCCATTAAGGTTAATTTCCAAAAAGTGAAAGATTCACTGCAAAATGCCAACAGAAGATATTTCATTGGTAGACATTGATGTCACCAATCGTGCGACATCTATTGTTACCATTAGAATGTCTTCTTTTGGCTTTTGCAGCAAATATTTCGCCAAGTGGAAATCAACCATTATATCTCAGTGAGAAAAAACTTGTTCAAAGTCCACAGTCAAGATGCTAGAACAACGTTGTTTAATGTTATTCTAGTTTCTCTACTGTAGACTTTGAACAGGTTTTTTGCCCAATGGGATAGGAAATAATTACTACGCAGGAGTGATTATTACTCAAAACATTTCTTCACGATTATTTTATTCTTCTTTTCGATAATGTTATTACCACAATGTACCTACCACAGTGATCAAAATAAAAGCAAATAACCACTGTGGAGGAGTATTTTATAGTATAGCTTCAGGCTACAAAGCCTTCTGTTATACTGAAAAGTCCCACCCACACAGTGGTTATTTACTCTTACCTCAACAACTAGTAGTAACAATATCTCTTATAGTACTGTATAAAATACCATCAAATTATTTAATTTTATTCATCAATTCATACCATTCTTCTTTTATAAATAAACAAATTTACTCGAACAAAAATAAGGAAAACAATTAATACCTAGCATTTCCAACTTCACAAAAATGTACTGCTGTTTTGTCTTATTGTTTCAAGGTTATTTTTCTTTAAAATTCGATTCAATCTCCGACAAGCATAATATTAACAATAACAACAGGAACATTATACCTCATTAATTTTATCAAGCATAAGCATAACCATTAATGACAATTGAGGTATGTAATAATTATTAATGACAATTAATGACATCATAAGTGGCATGACACGCACAATAGAAGTTTGACTTGACGTCATTATGTGTGGTGAGAAAATTAGATACATGATTGATAAAATATGGATCGATGAATCAAGAAACAAAAATAGCTTGGGAGTCCATGATGTGTTGATATGCTAATTTAGTATGGCAATTGTTTTAATGAATGAAATGGTAAAATTAGATTGATCAAGAGTCCGAGTAGTAATTAGTTGTAATTAAATCATAGAATTGTTAGTAATCTAAAGGTACCTAAAAGGTTCTTCTGCATAAAAAACTATTTGTTTGATATAAAATCCAATCCCATTTGAAAGAAGATCTTTAAACCATACACCTTTACCAAGCCAAATACAAAAATTATAAAAAAATGATGAAGTATTCACTCGATAAAGGCAAAGATTGTTTGGTTTACCAATCCTGTCTCCTTCCTTCTGTCTGTAACAAATCATGAACACACGGCTTGTACCATTGCATGATGTGCTTTCAGTTAGAGATTAACAACGCAGTTAAATTTCTGAGACAAATTTTAGGTTACTGCTATTTAGACTATGTTCATTTTGTATAATGTACGAACTATACACAAGGGCCGTATAAATAAATTAAAATTCTAAAATGTTTGAAGATCGTTACGATTCGTGTTGCCATAAAATTCTCATATTTACATGAAGCTGATGTCAATGTTTTGGTCTGACATTTTGTTGTGAGCAAGTAAAGTATTAAGTAATATATTATTGAAAAGAGGTTATGTTTGTTGTATCTGGAGAAATGATGATGAACATTTTCTTTTAGGCAAAAAGGTAAAAAGCGACAAGATGAAAATACCATACGTTGTTTTATTCTTTTTGTTGCCTATTGCGATCTCGTGTTATGATACTAGTGCTATGGTGAACATTTTCTTGCAGCCTTAGGGAATGTCTAAAAATAGAATCTAATGAGGAGAGTACTGAGTCAATGATCTTGCAATGGATTAGTTTCTTTGTACCAAAGGAACCAATTCACTGCAATCTCATTGACCTAACACAGTTCTGCACAGATTCATTTTTGTTGAATTTTGTCAGTTTAGTTGATTTAACCCTAACAAAAAAGTTGGTTTTGGGGTGAAATTTTGAGTTGTTCCCTTATTTAGACTTCCTTCCTCTGTCAGATTTGCTCAGTGTATTATTGCCTGTTCAGGCTAAAGACAGATCATACAATTGTCTTAGAACAATATTTATGAGCTAAAATAAAAAGCAAACAATCATTGTGGGGTAGGGATTTTTGAGCATATCTTCAGGCATTATAGCCTGAAGCTGTGCTCAAATATCACTTCTCCACAGTGATTATTTGCCCTTATTTTGATCATGGTGACGTTGATTAGACATCACAAGCTTGGAGTAGGAAGGGGGATACGCATCTATCCAATTAATTATGTCAGACACTTTGTATATAATTAATGTGGAAGAGTGGTGCTGCAAAATCTAAAGCTATATTTAAAAGTTACTCCTCCCCAGTGATTATTAATTTGAATTCTGAAGTTTAATATAGTAAAGTCCTGCAGTATTTATAATAAGAGCAAATAATCACTGTGGAGGAGAGATTTTTAGCATAACTTCAGGCTCAAAATTCCTTCCTCCACATTGATTATTTGCTCTTATTGATTATTGAGGCCATATCAACTTCTCTAATATTAATTGAGTAACTACAATGTCAACACAGGTGCTCTGAATTAGACATTACAAAAGAGTCTATGGGAAGTGATTTGGGAGATTCTTTCTCAAGTTTCTTTAGGGATCGTCTCAAAAATAAAATCTACTGAGGAGAGTACTGAGTCAATGGTCTTGCAATGGATTGGTTTCTTTGTACCAAAACATACTTCTACACAGATTCACTTTTGTTGAATTTGGTCAATTTTAGTTGATTTAACATTAACAAAAGAGTTGGTTTTGGAGCAAAATTTTGAGATGGTCCCTATGACTTGAATTTCGGTAACTTTTTTTTTTGCCAAAGTGCTTGTATAACAGAACTTGCAAAACAATTCTGTTTGGAAATTTTTTAGAGTTAAGTTATTCTTCACCCAAGTTATGGGGTAAAGAAGTTATAATTTATATGTGAATTTGAGCCTACTTAAACAATTAATCTTTGGGTGAATTTTACCTGGTTCCTGGTTACATTTTTCAAACTTGCTTTAATACCATAATGGAATTGTCCCATCCCAGTGAGCAAAAAAAAATTCAATTGACGCTCATTATAACGTATCAAAGTGTCATAATAGGAAACAATGCATCCAAAGATTTCAGGCAAATGATGTCAGACAAAAAAAAGTTTGTGCCAGACAATATGAAAATATTTGGTACCGTCAGAACACACTTAGTGTCAGGAAGCATGAGACAAATGTCAGAGAATGTTCGAAAATGTCAGTAAATGTCAGTAAAATGTTATAAAAAGTTTGTCTGACGTCTCTTTTCCTAATCTGACACTTTTTAATCTATTAGTGGTTGTTCTAGCGTCTTTACTGCTGACTTTGAACAAGTTTTTGCCTATTGGGAAAAAGTCTATGAACGCAGATAAAATTCTGTGAAATATCTACTTTTCTAAAACTAGAAACAAAAATAAAAAGATCATTTAATAATGGCATTTTTGGGAAATCGTCATTTTAAGAATTAATCTCACCATTGAGACATATTGCTGATGTCAGCAAAAAATTACATGAAATAGTACTCTTGATGATTGACTATATTTGCGCAAGATTCATTGGTAACTAAATTTAAAAGTTAGCGAGTAGGATTACAAACAGTATTTCATCAGGGACCATCTCAAAAATATAATCTACTGAGGAGAGTACTGAGTCAATGCTCTTGCAATGGATTGGTTTCTTCGTACCAAAGAAACCAATCCATTGCAAGCTCATTGACCTAACACACTTCTACACAGATTCACATTTGTTGAATTTTGTCAATTTTAGTTGATTTAACCCTACCAAAAAACTTGCTTTTAGAGCCAAATTTTGAGATGGTCCCTTAGGTATCACTTACCTTTTAAAGCTTGTCCAACTCTCATTAATTTCAAGGCAGTATTACCCAACTCAGCCGCAGCCATTATGACACAATCAAAAATTTCTTAACACGGCTCTTGCGACATAATTACAATCGTTAGTCCAATTTTAATTAAACGGTGGCTGTTACTATATAATTATTACGATTTACATAACAACCAAAATCTCATCCATCAATAAAACATTCAGGAAACTTCCTAATCAATATTTTTATGATTTACATAAATTCGTTGTTGTCGTGTATAACTGTTTTTTTCGTTTGTATGGTACAAAATTTACACATTTTTAAAGCACGTCATAGTTATCATACGTAACATAAAAAGAATGAAGAAACTGACTAATATAAGACATCATAAATTTATATCTCCTGAAGCTTTCGAGTTACAGAAAGTTCCCTATAATTAAATTTACTTTTTATTGACAAAAACAAAAACATTTCTTTATTATTTTAGAAAAAACAAATTTAGTAGATAGGTATAAAACAAAAAAGCAATTAAATCTATGCATTTATAAGTCTAAAGGATTCCTTCTATAGGCAATTAATAGACCAATTATAGACAATGATGTCATTGGAATGGTTTCTATATGATGTTAATCTCTGAAAATCTTCTTCAGCATTCACAATAAGAGCAAAATAAACACTGTGCAGGAGTGACGTTTGAGCAAAGCTTCATGCTATAAAGTTTGAAGCTATGCTCCTCCACTGTGATTATTTACTCTTTATTCCAAACATTGTTCTTCCTACGTTATCAACAATAAGCAGAATAGATATGATTAGATATTAGTGCAAGTAGAGAGGAGGTAGTTACACGGTGGGCAAAAAAAACTTGTTCAAAGTCTGCAGTAAAGACAAGAACAACACACGCTTTCAACATTATTCTGTGTCTTTACTGCGGACTTTGAACAAGTTTTTGCCCACTGGGTAATTTCAGATACATGCCTCACTTGTGGAGGAGTGTGTGTTTGAGTAGAGCTGAAAAGCTGAAAACAATCCACAGATGATGTCCGACAACTATTTTGAGGATTACAAATAGATCATGCAACGTCAGTACATAAAGCTATTAAATGCTCTTATTTTGACCACTGCCTACTCCTAAACATTCAGGGGTTAAAATAAGTAGCGGTCATCACTGTAGACGAGAGATTTTTCAGTAATTATTCTCAGCTAAGTTGGCTGAAAATATTCTGAAATATCTCTCGTCCACAGTGATAACCGTTAGGTATTTTAATCCATGAACATTCCATGTTTGTTTTCAGCTGAAAACTACATCCTCCTCTACAGGCTTGCTATAAGTTCCAGGTACTCATGCAAATCCTTATGGAAGTACAAGATTTGAAAAGCTTTTATTTAATCCTTTTAGTTATTTAATTGGTCATAATGAAGTCACATGACCTAAACAGGAAGTGGAAGTAACAAATAAAAGCATAATATTTACCATACTCATATTGCATTTGACTCATCATCAATACAAGAGCAACATAAAAAAAATATACCACCATGTACAACTAGCAAATGCAAATCTATGAAGTTTATGCACAATCTGTGTCTAATTAAGTGCTCATGACAACAATGTCAGTTATAAATCGTTACCATGTTTATGATGTATTAATCAACTTAATATGCGTGTGTTAAGCTCTATCCATTCAATAGGTAACACAGTCAGAATTGATCCTCAAAAAATCTGTATACCTCATTCGAATAAAAACAAATTCTAAAGTTTAAAGCTTATCCATTGTTTTGTATTTTTTAAGGATATTGCACTGCTTATTAAACTAAATCGAGGATAAAATATTTGCATAATCAAATAAGGTGTAGAAATTGCACAATCTTGGTCTAGACAGTTTTGCTTCATTTGTTATAAATCAGAGGTTGAACGAAAAAAACCAAAAGGATCAAAGCATGAATGGTATCTACATAGTAGTGTCAAAGACACTGAAACTTAGTCATTGACTCTATTCTGTAGATGTTATTGATACCAAATTCGATTTCAACCTATATTAAGGTTGATAATCACTAGGCGAAAAATCTGATGCGAGAGCCAAAAGAAGATAATATTCGATTGGTAAAAATTAACTTCACACGTCATTTTCAATCAATGGAATGCCTTCTTTTAGCTTTCACACCAAATTTTTTACCTACTCGCAACTACCTATTAATTCAGCATAATTATGCGCTATAATTATTAAAATTTGTTTTTAGGGACTATAGCATCAAAAGCAAATCTTCCATGCAAATAAATAATAATAATAATAATAACTTACGATTGCTCGTATCTTCTGATCTGTATGGTTCAGCAGTTGGGATAGATTCACACTCGCTACCAGTAAAACTATTTCTCGATGACCTACAAAATAATTTGATAATAATAACTCTCCCTCATATACGATAGATTAGATTATATTATTATGATTTTTTATCCCATGCTATTCTTCCAATGTCATACATTTCATATCAAGCCTTTATATAACAGCCCAACATCACCTGTGGAGGAGTGTTTTTTGAGTATAGTGTTCAGCTTTTAAGCTGAGCACTATACTCAAAAAATGCTCTTCCACAGGTGATGTGTGGCAGTTATATTCAGGCTTGCATGTGAAACTTAACTAAACTAAAAATAAAATCTAAACAATATTTTAGGTATCAACCCAAACTTATGTAGCAAGATCTATCATTAAAATATTTACTAGACATAACCTATGAACGAGTGTTTGTTTTAAAGCTGGAGACTATACTACTTATACTTAGTAGGCAGGCAAGCAGGTATCTATAAATCATATAGGCTATAATAGAAACCATGTATCAATTTTTGATTTTATTTATAAAGATTAACACTTAAAATATATAATAAAAGGTGGTTGTCATCATCTGTTATTAAAACTAAAAATAAATAAAGAATGCAATAGAAGATTACAATTACGTTTTTATTACATAATTACAATAAAGTTTTTTAAGTTATTTTACTATTTTATGAATCTTAATATTTTGACAAAGGAAGGGGTATTACTAGAAGTACCACCGTGCCCCATGTGCATATTCCATAATCGGTGCCATAAAAAAAAAAAAAATAGAAGATTACAATTCCTTTAAAACAATCATTCCTCTATTAAAATAGTAGTTTTTTTATTTGCAATTCCAGGGCTTAATTAAATTAAATCACATAATATAATAAACTTCAATAAACTTTTATAATTCCCTTAAGTAGTTTGTAATTTTCAAATTACATAATTAAAATTAATTATGGGTTATATTATCGTCTTCAAAAGTTGAAGACGAAGCTTCCAAAGAACCAAATGTGGAATTTAATCTTTTAAAATTTGAGGAAACTTTCCCAAAATACAAAATGGCTGCCAAAAATATTCATAGTCAAAGTCTCATAGAATAATTAATTTTCAAAAATAATTGAACTGCAAAGATGACTATGGTAAAATCCTTATAAACTGAATTCAAAAAATTTCCAAGTCAAAATAAGAAAATCGTTTTTTGGTTGAATGTAAATAAAATTGCTTAAAGTCTCCATTTTTGAAAAAATTCCTTTTTTGCCAATACTAGGTCCTAAGTCAATGAAATGGAAATGGCGATACCAAATTTCAGAATGGCGATACCAAATTTCAGGATGGAACCATACCTTTTAGGTCTATTGGACCAAAAAAGCAATTTGGACCCTTTTTGCCAAAAACTCGGGACCGAGTATATGAAATCAAAAAATGTTTTGTGAGTCCTTCTAAGATATCTGGTACCAAATTTCAAAAAGCTAGCACTTCGGGAGCATGGTCTACTAAGAAAAGCAAAATAATATCAATAGCCCATCCAAACCTGTGGGCTAAAAACCACTCATCGACAGGTGATATCTGGCAGTTATATTCCAGCTTGATTGGTTTTAAGAAGCAAATAGTGTAGCTATATTCAGAAAATGTACACTGTGCAGAAGGGTGTTAAGTCAATGAGATTGCAATTTGTTGGTTTCTTTGTTAATAATCGTTGACTCATCATAAATTCTTCTCTGCACAGATGTTCAAGGAGACATTCCCTTAGGAGCAAATCTCCAAAATTCGGTTCAAAAAGCAGATATTTTAGCAGCTGTAAAGTAGTCAAAATTTGATAAAGATTAATCTACGATGAAAAGTGTTGAGTCAATGAACGAAGAAACCAATCAATTGCGAGATCATTGATTTAGCACTCTTCCCCTGACAACAAATTTTGGAGATGCTCCCTTATCAAAAAAAACAAATACTAACTGCTGGTTTTAATGTATTACAAATGCAAGGTTGTGTTCATAGGATATTAATTAAATGAATAACCAGTAGCTAAAAGCTTGTTCACAGTAAAGATGCTAGAACCACATCATTTGATTTGTTTTAGCATTTTTACTGATGACTTTGAACAAGTCATTACGGAAGTACATTATCAGTAACTATGCAGTGCTTGAAATAAGAAGAAAAATAACAACTGTGGAGGAGTTACTTTTGAGCATAGCTGAAGCTACAAAGTCTAGAGCTATCCTTAAGAATTCCTCCACCACAGTAGCTATTTGTTCTTATTTTGGGCAATGGTGCTACGATGGGATGTGTAAGCCAAATCTAACATTATTCAATGTTGTTTCAAGCATCTTTAATGTAAACTTTGAACAAGTTTTTGGTCCCTAGGTTAACAAAGGCTTCTCTGTTGAAGGTAAAGCAGTGGTTAACATAGGAGGAAACAATCGCTGCGGCGGAATGCTTTTTAAGCGTAGCATCTCTCCTCCACAGTGAATATTTGCTCTTTTCCCGAATACTGTAGAGGCGCATAGCACTGGCAAGTAATAAATAAATGTCCTATCTTCAATACTGACATAATTTTCAATAGTGGCAACTATGCAACTCTCATACAAAACTTAACATACAAACGGCACAAATACATTAAACTTCTGCAAAGCATCTTATCATGCTGTAAGACTCTCTCATACCTTCCAATGTGTTCATTAGTGAAAATAATAATTATTCTTCCAATTAAAACCATCACATGATAATAGCTTTGTTGCAGATAAAACAAACAAACATTTGTCCCTCAAGATAGCTTATTTAGTTAACAATTAAAAAGTTATGTTATTAAATATAAGAATAGAATACTTATCAAAGTGTAATCCCAACCAGCAAAAAACATGTTCAAAGTCAGCAGAATAAGGTTAGAACAACATTGAAAGAATAATGTTCTAACGTTATTTTGCTGACTTTGAGCAGGTTTTTCCTGGCTGGGATGATAATAATTACAGTGTTCTAAAATAAGAACAAGTAATCACTATGGAGCAGTGATTATCGGAGCGTAGATTCAGGTTTAATAGACTGACATTATGCTCAATAACACTTCTCCACAGTGATTGTTTGTTCATATTTCAAGCATTATATTTATAACCCAAATAATAATCAAATATAACTAGTAGTCTGGGGATGGTTCTTGCCCTAGTGGGGGTGTCAATGGAACAAATAAATCTGTGGGACTAGTGGGGTATGAAACAGATAAATCAAGTGTAAAGCAAACATGTTCCTAATTAGTATGTCCATTGCTTGTTCAAAGTCTTCGATGTTGTTCTAGCATATTTACGGTTGACTTTGAACAAGTTCTTTGCTGACTGGGTATCAACCAATTAAGAGCATTGAAGCCGCTGATTCATTGTTTTATTCCTACCAAAATAACCATCAAGTTTGTTACCATAACACTTTTCTCTAAAGATATTTGTCAACCTCAAATCACATTTCACATTTAAAATCTCTTCCTTATTATGCTTGTGATATAGTAGAAGTTTATCTGATGTTATATAAAACTTATATTAGAAAATTCATGTCTATATAAACTGGTTAGAGCTAAAGCACTAATGAATATTTCAATAAATTGTTCAGGCATACACAGTGGGCTATTACAAAGGAAACATGAAAAGTTTATACAAAATTATTTACAATTATTTTTTAACACCGTTATTTTCTTCACTCTTGTGATTTACTAATATAATCTTAAAATATCTTTTAAAGTGTCATAAGAGTTCACATAAAGCTTAGTTTACATTTAAATATTATTTACAATAAAGGTTAGTTTACATTTGACCTATGTTAACTACAATAAAGATTTTAAGTTTACATGTGTTACATATTTGGAGCTGTCAACACACTCTCCTTCTAAACAGTAAATAATACTATTTAGAGTATATGAGCAGTGAAGCCGTACCAATAGAGGAGGAGAGTACTGAGTCAACGACCTTGCAACTGATTGGTTTCTTCACACTGAAGAACCAATTGGTAGTTTATTGGCATAGTACTCTTCTCTGCATAAGTTATTTGTAAGACAGGAACATGCTTACATTTTATCATTAGGATAGCATTATTATTTGAAGTAATCACATTATGGAGGAGAGCAAATCAATTCTAAATTCAATTCTAAGCAGAGTTCAATAGTGTAGTTTTAGTGCAATAAGTTGGAACTGCGTTGGCAGGTGGAAAAGGCTGAAATCATGGGGCTGAAAATATTCTAAAACTCTCCTCCACAGTGATGAAAAGCAGTTAATTCAAGCCCTGCAGGTATAATAATTTAAATATTGTTGCTTTCACAAAATAATAACAACCTAACTATAATACGTTGATGATGTCCTGAAGTGTTAGGACAAAATATTCGTAAAGTAAATTATGTCATCTTATAAAAACACTTCTCGTATTTATTTATTTTCATACCCTGATATGTTCAGGGTTTGAGCAACTTATGAAATACTTAGTGTATATAGAGCGTAACATTTGAACACTTCTAAACTATTAAATGGAAACAGAGACTTAAGTTAAAGAAACACAAAATAAAAAAAAACAATAATTTATTGAATGTAAATATGAAAATGCTTAGAATCATTTTACATAATTCGTAAACAGAAAGATGGTGAAAATAATAAATAAATGATTCAAAATGTTATTTAAATCAACACCAAAGATTGGCAGACACAAAACAAATTGAAACTTTCACATGCGTTTTGATATTATCACACTCAACCACATTTCATTAATACTTGTGATCTCATTCGTGTATAAGTGTATTACATAAAAATTTGTCCAATCACATTATACAAGTAAAGATTGACTGCCAACAGTGACGTCAAAACAACATCTTTTTTATGTTGAAAAAAACGTACTAATTAAATTATTGCTTGGGTTTGCATTTATAAATATCTAGCCTACATATAAAGACCTCTATCCAATATCTTAGTTCTATGTACAATGAAAATTCAGAATTTTCGTTTTTACATTTCAGGCACACAAAGGTTCATACGAATACTGACTTAGACTGAGCTAAATAAACGAGGGTCTATAACATAAGGTCTACTATTAGCTATCTTGTACTGTGTCTTTTAATGTCCATTAACAACTAAGGAAATATTCGGAGTCTTAATGAAGCCCTTGGAATGCTTATAGTAGTGAACATATCGTTGACAAATAAACCCTGCTAATAAATTTGAAGACAATTCAGTAATCAAAAAAAAATCATAAAAAAACTCTAAGAGACTACCTCAATATTTCGCTCCAAAACCAACTTTAATAAGGTTAAATCAACTAAAATTGTTAAAATTCAACAAAGATGAATCTGTACAGAAATGTGTTAGGTTTACGAACTTGCAATTCGTTACAAGATCGTTGACTCAGCACTTTCCTCTGTAGATTTTAATTATAAGATGGTTCCTAAAGTTATGTTCAATAACCACTTTTCTGCAGTGATGATTCATTCCTATTTCTAGGTCACAAAACTTATAACAATATCTTTTTTTACTATTATCAAAACATGAAATTATTTAATCCTTTATGGTTTGTAAAGACGTAACATATTTTAACCGTTATGATATATATCAAATATTTATAAACTCACAAACATCATTATATTCTTTGGAGATAATGTTGTAACAACAAGTCATTGCGCTCACTTGAAATTAACCGAGAATAAAGAAAACTGGTAAAACATGTAGAGTTATCAGAATGATTTAGCTATTGTGGTTATTGCGATTGAGAGTTGAAGATAACGATGCAGCTATTATAACAAAAGAAGTATTGCAAATGGGTTTCTGTATATATTTTAAAATACTTTAAAGATAATATTTTAAGATAACTGTGAAGCCACAACAACTATAGCATCAACCTACGAGAAAAACTTTCTAAATAGACTGGAAGGGATAGTACAGTAACCAATAATCGCTCTCCAAAACCTTCTGAAGAGCTTTAGTAAAAACAATTAAGTGAGCATTATTTATTAGTTTTTGAAGGATGACAGGCTTCACTGATTTTCATATTCATTTTTCATGGATTCAATTTCACAGCGGAAAATTTCCAAACATTTATTATTGTTTCCAGGTAAATCATGTACGGCTATTAGAAATTTAAAATAGAAGATTATAGAAGATAATATTATGGTTTGCACGTGAATATGATAATACCATAACAATAATGTTTAGTCTAAAAAGTACTTACAAAATAAAATACATGGTTGTAACATCAACAAGTTTTTCTCATAATGGTAAGATTTTCACATGTTACTGCAAGATACATACATACGATATGGAGGATATATCAAGTTGACATTTCTTTTTAAAATGTAAAGTCAAATGAAAACATAGATTCTTAACTTTATCAATAAGTTTGAAGGTACCATACTTTAATAAGTAACTAATAACTTATAAAGGGTAAACAAGACACTCAATATGAAATTCATTCTCATTTTGTTTTGCTAGGTACACAACACTAGAACATCCCACACAAAATACATTCACAATGCATTCTTAATTTTGTTTCGCTAGATAAACAGAACATCCCTTACCAAATGCATTCCCAATTTGTTCACTACGGCAGCCTTTTCTAAATGAGTTTAACCCTAAATAATCAAATGCAAGATTGTTCAGGGTGAAACTCATTTAGGTTGCCTAACAGAACACTTCATACAAAATGTATCCACAATCTGTTTTACGAGATAAACAAAACGCCCCATACAAATCCATTCACTAGAAAAACAGAACACGCTATACAAAACCAATCTCAATGCATTGTCATTGTTTCACTACCTAAACAAAACACACCATGCAACGGTATGCATTTACAATTTGTTTCGCTAGATAAATAATACAGCATTCCACAAAAAATGCATTCATAAATTTTGTTTTACTGGATAAACAAAACACAAACACTCTATACAAAACCTATTCACAATTTGTTTCACTAGGTAAAAGAAATTCATAAAAAATGCATTCACAATTTGTTTCGTTGCAAAAACATACCACCCCATACAAAACCCATTCACACCCACACCCACACCATACTAACGAAGGGTTAAGGGAATACCCATTAATCTTCACTATTTTTACAATGAATCAATAATGCACCACAAGTGTTAATGTGACGATAAACCTGAGGAAATTTGTAATGTAAACTCATTTATACAATCGGGGGATTGTTTGCACATCAATTCACGAAGTTATCAATCCTCTATTATTTTCGAGCATCTATATGAACTTTTATAACTAGCCTATAAGGACAACTAGATTATTAATATTCGTCTGAATCAATAGACATTTTAAACATGAAAATAATAGAAAATAACCAATTTAATCATTTTAGAGGTAAGTGATTCAATATGAAAAAAATGCAAAACATTATAATAACTAGATCATGGTACAAGTGAAGGAGGAGAGTGATATTATCATTATCTACAGGAATTATAAACTTACATGTAATACAAACGTCAGTTTTTCAGAGTTTTGCGCCTTTTAATTTTCGTACACCACTTAATCCCTTATGCCCAAAAATTAACCCTATTATTGAGTACTTTTGCTTATAGTATACTGCAAAACACATTAAGATACCAACTAGTACAACCAACATCAACAAACACCTATTTATTAGATACATTTTCAAATGCAAGTTCAACACCTTTCTCAGCTGGGCATCTATACTATGCATTATGGTGACACCCCTTCTTTACTCGCAAAATGAGAAAGTATTCGAAATGTTGAAATTAATACCCAGCCGGCAAAAACTTGTTCAAAGTCAGCACAATAACGTTAGAACAACATTCAAAGAACGTTGTTCTAACGTTATTTTGCTGACTTTGAACAGGTTTTTGCCGGCTGG